>ML682028.1:4648948-4732109 GCA_007922195.1 Podocnemis expansa
TGTGTGTGTGTGTGTGTGTGTGTGTGTGTGTGTGTGTGTGTGTGTGTACACACATCAAATATTTACCTTAGAGTCAATCATTGTTCACAATATAATAAATGTGTTTTATCATATTTACTAATCTTAATAGAAGTTGTTAATCTTGTACTTAAAGGTAATAATTTGTCATAAATAATTGTTCATTATCTTGATGTTTGCTTGTCTTGGAGTTTAGCAATATGCAATAAAGAAATGCAATTTTGAATAATTTGATTGCAAGACTGCTGGGAAAATAGTGTAAGTTATAATTATCAGAGTGAGGATTCTGTTTGCCACAGAAGCACACTATAGTTTACTATCAATAATTTTTAAAATTTAGTTTCAAGAAATAAATGCAATCTTTTCAAATTTGCATGCAAGCAGAGCTGAAGCATTTCAGATATCTTATTTCTATAGAAAGAAAGTTAAACATAGCAATTAGAGAAGGGCTCAAAATAACCAATAAATATGGGACCTGAAGCCAATGAGTGTTCAAGGAAAACTGGACTGGTTCTAAGACACCGATCAACAGCAGATACATTCAGCTAGTATGTGTTGCCATATAGTATTCCCTTGGAAGCTAGGGCATCATTTTGACAACACTGTGTTTAACTTCTAAGAATGAAAACACACAAGGTAGCAACACCCATCAATGCAACAACAAATCAGTTAAGCAAAGTACCCCATTTATGTGTGAGTTCTGAAGCACTTTTGTTATTATAAACATCATTTATTTAAGCATTCTGCACCATAAGAACTAGTGCATATGGATATACCAGAGGGCACTAAAAAACTATAATTGTACAACACCAAGTATACTGTACTAAGAACCATTGGCACAACATATTGGCCAGCAGTGTAAACTCTGCTGTATAGTAAGAAACTCGAACAGACTATAGCAACCTTTGATTGACTACATAATACCAAACAATGTATGCAGTATGTATACTGTATGCAGAATGTGTATCAGATACATGCAATGTGTTTGATGTACCTTGCATAATGAAGTAAATTTCAAAGAACAACTTTCACTTAGAGCTGTTTATATGGAACAGTAATCTGCAGACTGCAATGCTGAAACAATTGGAATTTATCCCACTGTACTGTAAATGCACTTTTTGCTACGTCTGAATTTACTACAAGATGGCTCTACTTTCAATCCATACACTATACAGTTTATATATGAAGAAACTGCATATGATACAAGTGGGAAGTAATATCAGTAAACACCTTCATATCATTCTACAGTCATATTAAGTCATATTACACTGTACAATAACTAAGCTCATACTTGTAGCTGATCTGCAGACTATCTCATGGTGTAACATAAAGTACTGACACATACATTGTATTTTAATTAAATAGGAAAAAACATGCACAAGGCCCTTGTAAATTCTGCAGTCACATGTAATTCAAGAAAAATATATTAAATTCTATTGTTCCTAATATTCTGATAAGTTAATATTTTAGGCAAGCATAATTTTTAAAAAATCCAATAATCATTTTCAGGTAAAAATAGTATTTTTTTCTTAGTAATTTTGTGGAAAGTTCTTATATAAACAAAAACAAGGAAGTTCACAGTATATGGTCCATCTGAATCCCCCACATCAGCACATCCTCTAATACTTTACAGAATAGAAGCTGATGAAGTATAGTAACTTGTAAAACTAGTCACTGCAAAGGTGCTCTATCTGAGCCTGAAGAATATTTCTGTTCATAATTTACTTGTACTTGTGGGATTAAAAATTAATGTTAATGCAAATTACTGAGGATTTTTAACTGATTTAAGTGATAAGGTTCTTGACGCTCTGAAGGTTATGAATTTCTCTTATAATGCCCAGTGTTTATACTCTAAAACAATACAAAAGGAAAACAAATGCATATGTGGGGTATGTATGTGCACATGTGCATGCACATATTAATCAAAATGGACTCTCATAAGTCTGCGTGTGGTGTTCCAGGGTAGGAACTGGTTTAAATATTATAAAACCCCCAATACATAATGGAAATCAAAACATACTCGGATTCAAATTATGAGCCAAATCCCACTTGTTTATTTACGTGACTAATCCCATTGATTTTAACTTGACTATTTGCATACACAGAACAAGGATTTGACCCGTGTGTGTGTGTGTGCGCGTGCGCACGCAAAATCCCCTTCATATACTACTCTAGAATAGCTGCTATGCAGAACCTGGGGATTGCTATAAAGTTCAGTTCAGGCACATAGAATTTAAAGTAATCTGTACATAACATACAGTAGGAGAAATCAGGAAGCAGAATTTTCAATTTACTAAGAAAAAAATGTAGTTTTCCTATTAGATAAAGGTTTTTGTTTAAACAAGAGCTAAAAGTCTGATATTCAAAGGAAACTACTGTACTACAGAAACACAGCTAGACAAGCATTATTAGAGGTTTCCACAGCAGATGGAAAAGCTACTTTGTTGTAGCCTAAAGATGTAAAATGCAATACCAGTCCCTAAGTGGCACTGGTACAACTGTGGAAATCATACAGCCAGATGAAGCACATAAATTTCCCATATGAACAATTGTTTTCATTTTCCTCCCATGCCACTAGATATTATAAGTGGAAAGTAAAACACAAGTAAATATGTTCATTCCACTCTTGTGATCAGTGATAAATGAAAGGCTATTGAGCCTGACAAAGGTCAACCATGGCCTCATTGCAGTTCGCCGATACTCCTGTGTGCTGAAGGTGCATGTGCCTACACTCCCACCAACAGGTCAAAAGTAGTATTGCTTGTTGGTTTATTTTATCCAATAGTAGTGTTTTTTCATGCACCACTCAAACTATTGCTGAAAATGGACTATAATTTTTCCCCTATCATCAGTAAACAAAACCTGACACGAACTATAGTTTTTGACTAGTTAAAAAGCAACAGCAACTGAAGTGGGGGAAATAATGAAAGACAGGAAGTTGCAGCAGCTAAAGCCACAAAAATAGTTACAAAAACAGCTGAATGGAGATGCCTTCCAGTGTATTACTGTCAGCATTGATTCAAAATTTTACAATCTCCAGGAAAGGTGCATCAAGCAATCAGTTTTACAACTAACAAAACCCTTCTTCAGAAATGGGTTTTGTTAACTGACTATCATTTGAAATGCAAAATCAATGAGAGGGGGAAAAAAACTTGCTAAACAGAAGTATATGAAAATTTTGATTTCCTAATAATTATTCTTCCTGTAGTCTCAGCTCCACACTTCCACTGTCACAATACTACAGGCTTGAACAAAGCAAACTATTACTCTGTCAAACCCTAGCCACTAGTTAATCTACGAGCTCAGTGGCCAAGGAATATCTGCTGCAAATAGCAGTATACAGTAGGAATCAATGTGCAATTGCTGAAAGTAATAAACTTACCCAATAGCTCCACATCATTCACTGTGCTGGTCCCCTCAATATAAGTACAAAAATGTTGGTGAGCTATTTATATCAGTCAAATAATGGGCCCTATCCCAGAATCCCAGTCATGTGAATAACTCCTACTGATTCAAATAATACCCTTGACTGCAAAGCAATTTTTATGTGAATATGAATTTCCCCCCCCCCCCCGGGCCCCCCCACACCCCCCCACCCCCCCTACCCCACCTCCCCCCCCCGGGGGGGGGGGAGCAATAGATTTTGTACTTCTATTTTCATTTACTGGGGCAAGGCTATACTCAATTTTATTAGATTTCGACCACTGTGAAATAATTAAAATATTCAGTCCTATACATAAGAGTTATTAGAAGGCATCTATTATTATTATAGAAGGAAAGAGAATTACCATGGTTAAGCGTTAAATGCATTTTGCAGAAAACAAGTGGCTGAGTTGACACCATAGGAATTTGAACCTGTTTCCCCAGAAGTTTCCAGATGGGTAGCTGTGTTAGTCTGTGTATAGCAAAAGCAGCAACAGTCCTGTAGCACCTTACGTAGACTAACGGATTTCTTCGGGCATAAGCTTTCGTGGGCGTCAACCCACTTTGTAGTGGGTTGACGCCCACGAAAGCTTATACCCAAAGAAATCTGTTGGTCTATATAAGGTGCCACAGGACTCTCGCTGCTTTTGTTTCCCCAGACTTCCCAGATATTTCTAACGTGATTGCTCATCCCCTCCAACTGACTGCATCGTAAACAGTGGGGGACATTGTCCCAGCTTGTCAGAGAAAGACAGAAGTTCTTCATTGGGGTGGAGAGCGAAGGTGGTCAGAAGCTACTGCAAAAAGTTAGGGAGGTCAGTCCAGCGACCCAACTCATCTCCAGAGAATTTAAGTGCAAAAGACTTTAAAAGAGGAAAGGAATTTTTCCCTTCACCACCACATTGGTCTAGGTCAGGGGTCTCAAATGCAAATCACCACGAGGGCCACTTGAGGACTAGTACAGGGCCACAGGAGGACTAGTATGTTAGCCCAAGGGCCGCACCACTGAAACCTTTTGGTACAACAATATTGCAAATGTCATAATGATAGTGTTGTTGCAGGCTGCAGGAAATAGCTTTTAGGGGCCATATGTGGCCCACGGGCCAAGTGTTTGAGACCCCTGGTCTAGGTGGAGTAGGGATTTTCACCTTCCCCACAGAGCAGGTTTCAGAGAACATTTATTATGGTGAGGAGGAAACAGGAAAGGCTGCATGTTGCTACTTATTTTGTAATTGTAGGGCAGATGTCTAGAGAAGGTGCTCCATAGGGAAGGCATCCAGTGACCAGATAAATGACTTGCTAATGGACTTTAAAAAGGGGTTTTGATTAAAGGAAGAGAATGGCTGTAGGGAGTCATGGTTCCCATGAATGGTATGGCAGTGAGCCAAGCCCCCTTTTTAATAGCCCACCTTAACTCTCTTCAGAGGAAGAGGTGAATGGTAAGATGCCAGCAATAAGTTGGCTCGTGGATCTGGATAGAAAATGAAGTCGGGGGCTGGAAGAAGCCCAGAAGTAGTTACTGAAGGGACATGAGTTGCCTGCACTATTATTTGCTGGGTAACACCTAATAATAAAATTGAGACCTGAACATCTAATAATAAAAATAGACATAAAATTCTGAATATCTAATAGTGAAATTGAGAGCTGATTAAATCCATGTGAAGAGTCCCCTGCTCTTTTTTTCCCCCACTATAACCAGTATTACAAGGGTGCCCAAAATATCCATTAGTGATACAGGTAGAACTCCATTCTCATTCCTTTCCAACATGCACACAATAGGAATATTTTGATAAAGAACAGCAAAGATCTCATGCAAGAACACACAATACATCCTGGGTAAAATTTTCTAAACTGCCTTAGTAATATAAAAACAGACAGGGAGTCCCATGGCATGTAAAGACTAACAAGTTTATTTATCGCATGAGCTTTTGTGAAAGAAAATCCCATTTCATCAGATGCTTTGACCAAAGCTCATGCAGTAAATAAACTTGTTAGTCTTAAAGTGCCACAGGACTCCCTGTTTGTTTCACTGAACTAGACTAACACGGCTGCCCCTTTGGAATTTAGTAAGATAGGAGCCCATTTTCAAAAGTGATTTAGATCCTAAGTCTTACTGATCACAGATCTGGGACTGCATATCACACCATGTCCATTGGTCTAGATGACCACTTCCCATAGGCTGAATGTGTTTAGAAAAGGAAATCTCTTGGAATCCTCTGGAAGAGTTTCTTCCTAATCACAGAATCAACAGGGACAGAGTTTGACCCTATAAAATAGGCCACAGGATCCATCCTCAAAATGGGGGATCCCAAGGGATCCATGGAAGGTCAAGACTGGACCTGTGCTTCTATGCCAATTCTACCCACTCCATTGTGGTCCTCCCTTGAGCTCTCTGGTAGTTTGGAGCTGAGCTACAAAGAACTTTCATGGGCTGTCCTTAAAACATTATTCACAAAACAGACATCTTTTCTGACCTTCTTTGAGTAGCTAAGGAAGTGATAACATGCTTTCCCCGCTAACTTAACACTTCTTAAACCTCTCCAGATCATACTATCCACCAAGAAGAAAGTTTTCCTTAGCATCCAGGTGAATGCTCCCATGGTGGCAATCCACTTCCCATGCATACATGGTCCCCTTTGTCTGGGGGGGGGGGGTGCTGTAGACATATTAGGCATCAGTGACATTTGTGGATTTCCTGTTCACTGCTTGCCTAGTGAGAATTTGTATACATGCACATGCTAATGCTTTATTATAGATTATTATGCAAAATGCCTCCTAAGAACATGATAAACAAAAAAGTAGAGAG
The DNA here is from genome assembly GCA_007922195.1 of Podocnemis expansa. Classification (NCBI taxonomy): domain Eukaryota; kingdom Metazoa; phylum Chordata; order Testudines; family Podocnemididae; genus Podocnemis; species Podocnemis expansa. The sequence goes on from ML682028.1 coordinate 4,655,196, forward strand.
TTAAATTTGGCAATAGTATCACCACTGTGGAAGACTCATCAGATCATGTCCTCCATGTTATATCCTATTATACAAATAACAGTTAATATACTCTGATTTGACAAATCAGCTCTCAATCTCAAGCAAATGAACTTACTTTAATTAAAGTATATCCCTCTACAACTCCAGCAGGGTTGCCAACTGCCTGTTTTTAACCAGTCTGATCAGTTTTTGTACTGCTGTGCTGTTGCCAGTGAAAAGTTTAATATGCCTTTTTTCCTCCACTTGGGACCAGCAGTCCTTGTAAGCTACACACGTGGCCTTGCAGCAGTCTTGTAACTACCATGCACAGCACATGGTTGGGAGTATAACCAGCATCTAGGTCCTGCTCTGTGTGCCAGACCCTCAAACTGTCATAATCACAGCATCTCTTCTTGGCCATGGGGGACACGAAGCAGGATAGAACCAAGGCTCACTAGCAACGAGTGGTAAGGAGCAGGGGCACTCTCTCGAGGGCTGACATTGGAGTGTGGCCACTAACAGGGTTTTCAGCATCCTGGATGTGGTGATCCTATGCTGCTTTTATTTAAGTGTTATTGCTTTAAACACAGTATTTATCCTGCACACAACCAGAATTCAGGTTCTAATCTGCATGTGCTCCACTTCAAGAAATCTGAAGGTAAAAGAATATATATGCTTCCCAAACCCCAGGAACTACAATGCTCTTCATGTCTAAATTCAGGATGTCTAATCTCCACACAAAACACAACTGCCCATATTCTCTATAGAGTTGTTCAAGGTTACATACCTTTAATAAATAATAATAATAGTAATAAACAGCACAGCTACCCCTCTGGAAGTGGATACCTTTCATAATATAGGACAAGCTTACAAAAGATTTCTATTAATCTGAAGAGCTCCACAATTTCACTGCACAGCCAAATACTAAGATACGTCTCATGACATACAAAATGGATTTCAGAGCAAAAATCAGGAAACAGACATGTTGCTGAAGAAACTACATAGATGCAGCAAAAAATATATATATTTTTGATGACACATCACATATAATCAAAATTGGGAATCATAAGCAACTTTACATCGTCATTTTAAAAAATTTTGTGAACTGGCAAATATGGTGATGCTGGGTTAATATGTTTTATACAGCTTACTATACATATACAACAATTTTATTGGTGCTCTATTAGCATTGCATTAGTAATACTTTTCACTCTGATAAGACCATTATGGTGATATTTCCACTGTCTGCCAAAAAGAAATGCTAAATGAAGTGCTAATATGATACCATGGAAAATTGCTAAACAATATGATGGATCCCTGAGAAAATTTGATATAGATTTCCTGTAGTTTTCCTGCACTATTTTCAACCCTTCTCACAAGGGATACAGCAAGATGGCAATGAAAAGTGAATTTCCTGCTGTTACAGCTACTTTGGATGCTCATGCTTCTGTTCCTGTGGAGCCAGCTTGGATCAATTTCAAGAAAATAGCCTTTATCTACACTTTTGCACAGAAAACACATTTCTGTTTTGAAGAGATGCAGTATTTGCGGTGATGGTCAGTATTTTAACCAGTAGTATAATCTTGCAGCAACTTTCATACAGTAAACTGCAGCATACAAAAAGTTTGGCATATTGTTGACCTAGAAATTCCATTTCTGCACTCTCAATTTGTTACAGAAGTGTTTAATCTTACTAAAAACTGCTACTTTCCTGCCAACCAACATACAAAACCTAACCATACAAAGCAGCTGTTTATTTTTACTGTGTATTAGACAAGGGTTTAACAAACAGTCTGTTAACTCCTTAGCAGCAGGGTGTTCAGATCCACTTGTATGTCATCTACTTCTGCTATGCAAAATAGGTATCAAATACTCCCTGATATGGGAAAATCCTTCCTTTCTTACAAAGGTAGATATGGCCTTGTGAAAATATCCACTCTTGGGCAAGAAATTATAGGTTGGGGCCCAATCCTGCCCCACTGAAGACAACAATAGCATTGACTATTTGATCTAAGCGATGCAGAATCATGCATAGCGCATATGAAAACACTATGAGAAATAAGAATGCATCATGGATTATCCATACAAAGAGTTTGATACTGCTCTCATCCAGCTGAATGGGATAAAAAGTGTGGGATATAAAGTGTGAAAGACACTCACTGCCTGGTTTTGAAGATTTTTAAATTCATCTTTTTGAACACAGTAATACTTTTTTTTTTTTTACATACGACACTCCACATATAGAATCATGTTTCATAAACAAGTGAATCAAGATGACTATAGGAGCCATAAGCATTAAAAAAAAGAATTGTACACAAAAAGCCAATGTAAACTCCCAAGATCAACTCTTCGGCTTCTTAAATGATTCTAGATGACTCATGAGTTAGTGATCAACAGCAGGACAAAAGTGCTTGCCTCACTCACTAATTTAAATGCAAATACTAATGTGAGTACAGCAAACAGGATATGACCCAATAAATGCCAATAGAATGAATGAATCATTTCTAAATTAATACCATGACATTTCCTCACTCATTGAGACAAGTATTCATCACTGACAATTTTACTCCCATTTTAAGTGCCTGGCTTTTGGACTGCCCATGGAGCACACAAGTGCAAATGTCATTGTCTATTCCACAAGGCACCGCAACACTTGTACAGATGGTCAGTAGTGAAGCTGCAAACTTCTTTAATTTGTTCAGATGTCATTTCACACTGAGACTCAGATATTTACAAGACAAAAAGGTGGAAATTAATTTCTTTGATTATTGTTAAAACTTGGATGCATCTTCCTAAAGGGTTCAGGCACACTTTATAAAGTATATTAGGTATAGTTTCTTACCTGTAGACTCCATAAATCTTTGTTTCTTCAATACACAATTCAAAAAAGCCCCAAATCGCTACTGCTATCATGATAAACATTGGAAAGTTCTGCTTGACCTTTTATTAACATTTTTCTATACCAATATGGTTCTTTTGCTACAAGCACCCTAAGGAATTATGAAAAATATTTTTTCTGTAGTTTAGCCCATGTGCACTTAATAGGCTCACAAATATAATACCATTATAAAAGAGAAAAACTGCCAACACTGCTAAAAAAAATTGTCATAACACTAAATTATTATATAAATATAAAAGGAGTATGTCTGTAAAATATTCACTCAATGAACATCCCAAGGTGATGATTTTGCTATGTTGTTTTTATTCCTCGGAGATCCATAACACATTTGGATATGCCACATGTCACCACATGAATCAGGCAGTTAATGCATGTGCTTTTTAGAAGCAGAGATGTCTTCCCAATAGAATGTGCTATAAAAAAATGTTGAGATTCTGCTGCTTTGTCTGATAGGCATAATTTAATGTCTTGCTTGTAATGCTGAATCTTAAGGAAAAATATGCACTGTCCTCCATAGTTATTTACAATATTACTAAATCTATGCAAATATATGTCCCTGAGCTTAGTATTATATAACAAAGGTCAACAACATTTGAAATATTTTGAATCATATTCCCAATATACTGTGTATATAGCACTAATATTCAATATATGCACATACATCTTAATACATTTCTAGATTTTTCTATTCATTGTATTTTACCATAGGTTTTTCATAGATCATCATACCAATATTTTTAATAATGCAGAAAATGGTCCACCGGATGTAGCTTTTTATTAAGATTATTAATTATACAATCGTTAATCAAGCATCATTTCAGACTCTGCATGGTAACTCAGCATTATTTTATAAGATAAACAACAATGTTCAACTCAGCAATAAACTGATTGGCAACATCTTTAAATATGGAATAAAAGGGTTAACTTTTATGTGATTAATTCCCTCATCTTCCACAAGCATGTCTGCTTTTACTAAAATTGAAACAAAAGATTCCCAAATGTCAACACCTTCTTCCAGTTTATGCAAAATATTTCTCCACCTTTTGCAAAAGTATCTATGCATCTCTGATTCCATTCTTATGGCTTTTTGTCAGTTATACCAGTATATATCCACATTAGCTTCATTGAGAAAGCAGCATTGTGAGTGAACAAAATTTGTCTTATGCTCAGCAGGTTGAGAAAACTTGTGCATCTCAACATGCAGTAGGGAGTAGCTTAAAATGGAGTATCATATAAAGAACACCAAGTTACAGCCCATAAATATTTTCTTCAGCAGAACCTGGGTGCTGTTCTTAAATCCAGATGCTCAAGGAAAATCTGATTCCCAGAAGCTTTTTATTTAATGTTCAACACTTAAAAAGATTCTGTATATATCAATAACCCATTATATACCCATATATATCTATAACCCAATATAAGCTTTGAAATGCTACAACTTTGTACATTCACACTCATACATAATTAACATCTCTCATTTTATGCACCTGTGATTTTTTTTAAATAAGGAATTTTTTAAAAAATAAATCTTATCTGAGAACAAGTTTATGTAATTATTCCTCTGAAAAAATCTTGCCAGCTTTTCTGGTGGAATATGGTAGTGCAAACTTTGAATAGATTTTCATACACATCAGTAATGGCACAAAATTACATATTTCAAACAGATTCAGATATGATATGATATTCATAGATTCTAAGGCCAGAAGGGACCATAATGATTACCTAATCTGACCTACTGAACAATACAGACCACAGTATTTCACCAAGTGATTTCTGCATCAAGCCTGGCTGACTGAACTAGAGTAAATCTTTAGGAAAGACACTCAGTCTTGATTTAAAGACTTCAAGTGTTTTTGAGGTTTAATGCTAATATAATATCATTTGATAATATTGTCCTCATTATCTCATCTCTGATGAGCCACTAAAAGAAATACAACATCCTCCCATGCCTGCTGGCCTAAGAAGTTCAATCAGCTTCTTTCGACACTCAACTCCAGAGATTGTTTACAACTGTAGGAGGACTCCAAACCAGCCCAAGCAATCTGATATTACAGGACAATGATAAGGGAATCTACTGAGTAGTCTCTCATAGATGTGATAGGAAATGCAACTATTGCATCTGCCTTGGCACCTTATCACTCTTTTCTGTTTGGGGGTATGTTGTATTGGTAGCACTTAGAAGAACTCACTTTGTCTGATGATAGCCATGAAAAGAAACCTTGCTATCCTTAAAATATTTTTGGTGCAAGAGGTAGTGGATAAAGCTAAACGACTTCTTAGCCTGGTCACTGCAGGACAGGAAAATAGAGACTTTTCCCAGCATATCCTCTGCAAGCTACCTCCAGATCAACCCACCACAGAGGGCACTGGGAGACTCAAGTGCCTTTGCTATTGACTGCAGCACAGATTAGCTACCTTCAAAACTAGCTGTACCATTCAATTTGGAGACCATGCTCCTTTGTCATGCAAAAAACAATGGCAAACACCATGTATGAAGGGACACACAACACCCCTTCCCCTCAGTGGAAGTACAGCTAGAGTAGATATTGCCACTTCATAGACTAATGGTGGTGGTGGGTGAAGTGAGGTGACAGGTATTTGTCTCACACACACACACCATTCAGGCTTTTCACTTAGTTTACATTATTGTCTTGACCCAAAGTAACCTGCTGTTACTCATAATTCATTAGCAAATTGAAGCTCACTGGTTTAGTAAATATTTTGGACACAGTGCCCTTCCTCCAGCTGCTCTTTCCTTTCTCTTCTTCCTACAGTGTTGGGTATAATTAATATTAGTACACTAGAAGAGTGGCTCTCAACCTTTTGTAGGTCATGACACACTTGGCAGTATGCGTGACCCTACAGGACACACCAGCCTACCCTTCCATACAGGCCCAACACAAGGGCTGAGAACCACTGCACTAGAACTCATTAAGAGTTCTGGTTATCCTCACTAGGTTATACACTTAACCAGTTAGAATAACGTCTAGCTCATCTTGCACAAACAATACTTGCTCATTCTTGCATTCTTTGCACAGACAATACTCCTTGTCTTTATTTTTCAACTCTGGTTATAAATTTCACCTGCCTTCTTAAAAGGAAGTTCTGAAGCTTCTAACTGCTAGCCAACCTCAAAAATTACAATCTGTAACATTCAGATTCTAATTCCACCCAAATTTGAAATGTGCAGCACCAAGATTTTACATAAAATATTTTGTACATAAAATATTATTCATTTTAGAGCTTGTGATATATTATTTGTGATTGCTAGTAATATATTAAATATATAATACTCTAGTTAGAACGATACTTAAAAGCAACATATTTGACCATGTGACAAGTTTGTGCCTATTCACCTATTCTCTAGGCTAACTGCAAGGTTTTCAGTTTTCTCTCTATAGACTCTAAGAAACTTATCTCATTTTTTTGCATCTTACTCTGTATAGCCATATTTTTGTCCAATTGAATAAGAGAGCATATAGAAGAATTACCGAGTTCCAAAGGGGCAGCCGTGTTAGTGTAGTAAAGCAACATAAAGCAAGGAGTCTTGTGGCACTTAAAGACTAACAGATTTATTTATCGCATGAGCTTTCATGGGAGAATATCTCACTTCGTCAAACACTTTGAAGAGAGGGAACTTACAGAATAGGATGAAAATGCATGCAGGGGAATATAAGACATGGGATCAGGTCATACTGCAGCAGCAAGTCAGAGCATTTGTAAGGATAACTGTACAGTGCATACCTAGAGCTATGTCTAGACTTAGGCCCAAATCTTGGTCACTCAAATAGTCCTATTAGCTCTGAAATACTTGGGTGAGCCAGGTGAATAGAAGTTAGAGCCTGATGAGGAAAACAGGTGTTCCCTCACCAGTGCCATGTTAGGAGCCAGCTATGAAATTGTGTCAGAGGAGAAAAGTCTCTCACATTTTAGCACAAAGTCATGTACATGAAGGAAAATGCAGATTACATAGACAAAAGGAGAGAAGAGTACAGCAAAGTCTTGAACTAATAGTTGTTGATTACACCTGCTCCTAGACAGACAGCTTGCTTCCAGCAAATCACTTACAATATTTTGGCAAAAAAAATTAACAACAAGGAGTTGTGTGGCACTTTAAGACTAAGATTTATTTTTTGCATGAGCTTTCGTGGGAGAAGATCCCACTTCCTCAGATGCTTCGAAGATGGGTGAACTTACAGAAAGGAATGAAGCTAAATGCAAGGGGGTGTAAAACATAGGATCAGGTCATACACTAACAGCAAATCAGAGCAGTTTTCAGGTTCAAACCACGGGCAGCCTGAAGTCAAATTACCTTTTGTAATGGGAAAAGAACACATAGTCTCGAGTTCAGCTGTTTCTCTTTGAAGTCTTGATGTCCCAGCTACATCTCTAACAACAGTCATTAACAAATCAGCCATTGAGTGATTAGGAAGATGGAAGTGCTCAGCAACTGGTTTCTTTGTTCTTTGATTTCTGATATCAGCTCTGTGCTCGCAGAGGCTTTGGTCAGGATCAGAAGTGAATTTGGTGGTGTCACAATCCACATTTAGGCACATCACAGAACCACTGCAGAATTCAGCAAGGCTGGCTGTGCATGCATGAGAGAAGCCCAGCACTTGTTCAGAGTTCAGAAATTGTGGCTTGGAAAAGCACTCCCTGTATCCCACCAAATTGCACACTCAATCCCAACACCATGTGGCTTTTGGCTCGCTCACTGTGCATATCACCTTACCTACACCTCTCCACAAATGGGTAGATGACCTGTAAAGGGAGTTAACATTCCTTAGGGTATTAGAATTACCATTAAGTATGCCAAAGAGAGTGGCTGCCCCTTGGATATGTCCTTGGAATACCCACTAAAGGTGCCCACTTCTTTTTCAGTACTGTACAAAAATACACCAATTTTCCAATGTCTTGCTTCCCTCTTTGCATGTTAGGGAAGGGCAGCAATAGACCCATAGTCTGCATTTTCCTTTTTGTATAGAGAGTCAGTGTAACTAAATCAAAACGTAAAGTTGTTAGCAGTTATTTCTATCACCCTATCCCATATGCTACCTCAAAAACACAGATACTGACATCTTCAGATTTCTTGACATGAGGAAAGTATTTTGTACATTCATTACTTTAACAAATAGAAATAATAATAAAAAATTAAGAGTACAAATTGTTCAATGACAGTAGGGTAACCAGAATCTACTAGTATATTTAAATAGTGAGACATTTTAACATGCCATTCCTGCACCTAAAATAATTCAGTCTACTCTCTTTCTTTATTTACCTAAACATTGTTAGTTTCCATCAGTCAGATATGAATTTTCAAACACTTACATAACTAGCATTAAAAAGATACATTTAGCAACTACAATTGTTAGCATAACAAAGACCACAGAATCCAGAGACTATTGCATTCTCCCAAAAGTGCTTAAATAATAGCCTAAAATCTGAAGAATTACTTTAATACTTCAATAAAAAATAACCCAATTCAAGCAGTTTCAAGGAAACAGAGCTCCTTGCTCTAGGCTACCGAATAATGGCTGAAAGAAAGTATATAGCTTGTCACTTCTGATTAGAGAACTGTGCCTCTGTGCTTTGAATGAGAGGCATGTCTGGTAATAGGAAGTGCAGATATTAAATTTAATAAAATAATGTGGAATACAATATATATGAAACTTGACCAAGTATAGCACAAAATGTAACATACATTAGCCTGCTCAGTCAACTACTGTGGCCTAGCATCTAATGACAGACTTAATTTCTATTTTCAAAGGCATGTACTACAAAAATACAATTTTCAGATTATACAAATATTTTATCAGACTACATAAAAAAAGTAACCAAAATTGCCTGACATATCTACATGAATGCATAACAATTGTAGGAAATTACAAGGACTGCAAACTATCCAGCCTTAAAAGTCCACAAAAACCTATCATCTTTGAGGTCATTATAAATAATTAGTTACAAAGATCCTGATGCTGGGATTTCACATCATCCTACTAACTAATGCAGAGCTATTTCTTTCCAGTTTCAAGAATTCATTCCGATTTTTTTAGCACAATGAGGACTCTCAGTTTACATACTGTGTATTATGGAGGAAGTGCCTTATCTCTGATTGCTTCTTTAATCTAGCATTCCAGCACAATAATAGTTTTGTTTTTCAATACATTAGCCCTCAGCATGTATATTTGCTATTAAATAACAAGCTACAGTACCCTCCTGTTTCCAGCCTCCTGCCCCCCTCACCCTACCATAGAACCATACAGTACCCATGACATGACACTCTTAAGGGATTTCAAAAACAATTCAGTGAGCTAATCCCAGTAAACCCAGAATTAAAGTTCTTGTTTCCATATTTCACTTTCAAAATATTTAGAACTTTGACAGATATGACATTATGTTTTCATTAAAACAGCTGATTTCAAAATGCTGCACTGTGCAAAAACACCATAAACAGTTTATGATGAACTGCCACACTCTTAATTAAAACAATAAATCCAGTGCACAATATTTGTGCAGCCTCTAGTTTGACCTTTGCCTCTTGCTATCCACTACCAAAGCCGCTGCCTTGTTCTGTGCACCAGATGTAGAAGGTTTTAAAACATGATCTGAAAGGCACTAAAGATAAAATAAGAGAAAATGTGCCATTACTCTTTGCAGTTATGATTAATTCAGTTCATATTTTACAATCTGGTTATGGAGTAAAACTGCAGACTTTACATCAAGTATTTGCCATTCAATATACCTAATGTATAAAAATGCCTGATGTTTTAGAAAATGGCACAAGGCTAATTCACAGCCACCACGAAGAGGACAGAAATACGAATAATAATAAAAAAAAGAAGAAAGAAAGAAAAGAAAAGGACAGTGATTAGCTATCCATCTAAAATAATGAACCTATCTCAGCCATTTGATGGTCAGTTTTGTGCAGTAAATATATCTGTTACATCAAAACAACCAAGTCTCTCTCTTATCTCTGTACTACCAGATTATAGATTAAAATATCCCCTTAAATCTATCAGGACTGCTCCTTGAAGAGAAACCAGAGGGCATTAATTACTATTATATGCTGTAACGATAGTAAATTTGTTGTGCCTTCCTGAATACAAAGTTAAATGCAGTAACAATTCCAAGACTTGCATTCAGAAACTGATCTAGCAAGCTGGACTAAAGGCGAGCGTGGGCCACTAGGCATGTATACAGGGGGCAAACTAAATTCAAACGGCTTCATCCTGTACACTCAGAGTGCTCCTTCCTCACCAGAAGAGAGAGGTTAATTTCATATCATTCATTACTTTGATCTCTGACTACTCATAGGAGTAAAAATTCGTAGGATGGTAGAAGATACCATTTGGACCAACAATCCCTTGGGGCCAAACAACAAACGTATCAATTTATATTTTCCTTCAGTTTCACTAGAAATCAGCTTCCCAAGCAACAAGAGCTAAAACCACCTCGTGTTCACCGTCAAGGGAGAATGATATAAAGATAAGTCAATTTCAGAGGAAAAGAAGTCAAAATGTTTACATTTTCCTGAAGTAATAAAATGGGGATTAAATGAAGGTTCCCACATGCCCTAGGTACTTAGAGTTTCCCAATTCCATACCACACTGTAATGGAACAAATTCAACACACAAACCTCCAGAGAATTAAAAAAGAAAAAGACCTCACTTTACCAGTTCTCCTCGACTTGCTTGCAAGCAGGGGTCATGGCTCTCTCTCTTCCTGAAGACTCTAATTTAAGGCATGTCATTCTGCAAGTGAAAAGAAAGTACTTAAAAAAAAATCCCAATTGCACATTAAGAAAAGCAAATTGAAGCAAACACACACATACAAATTCCCCTTGTTATACATCTTTTACAACTTTAACTCAAGTTTAGGTTGCCTTACTCTACAAAGAGACACTCATTCTTTGGCAAGCACAGAACTTGGGCATTTTATTATATGCAAGGACATTGTATGTACGTTCTGTATAAAAACAAAAGAGTAAACCACACCTTTTGTGTTCTCAGTGTCCATCAAAACAGATATACAAAATTCTTATTGAAGTGCAAGGTATACAATATAAATACTGTACTGAGAACCACATTACTTTCATGCAGCTAGTTCACATTTTATGTCATTTGCTTTATCAAAAAGACAAGAGAAAAACATTCAACATGAAGTTCTGTTTCCAGCACATGGCTCAAAAAAAAAAAAAAAAAAAAATAGGACCCCCCATGCAAACAGACAACATTGGATGAAATCAATAAAACAAGCAATTTTCAAAATGTTCTTCTGCATGGGAAATCACGCATGGAATAGACTCTTGTATCTTCATACTTCTATGCTTCTCCTCACCATCACTATTGTATGAGAGCTTCCAGTGGTTGTGTTAAACTAAAATATTTGAGGGGGGATTTCACAGTTAGAGAAATAAAAGACATATCTAGCTTAGCTTGTTTCAGATGCATTCTTAAATGCAGTGGTTCTCAACCTTTTGCAGGTCATGACATATTTGGTGGCATATCACAACCGTACAGGATACACCAGCTCACTCCTCCCATGCCAAATCTAGCCATCTCCCTGACTCCCTGCTACACACTTACCACTGTGTCGTGACAAATTGTCATGACACAGTGGTTGAGAACCACTGCTCTAATATTCTAAACAAAACCATATTTTTCCATGGGTATTTAAAAAAAAAAAGACTGCAAATTCATTTTTACTTCTGACCTATATAAGCAAGATTTTCAATGTACATCTCAACAAGTGAAAAGCTTATGTTTGGTACTGATTCCTAGAAAATGGTTTTTCAAAGAGAATTTTAGAATATTGTAAAATGAAACAGTGGTGGATGCCTTACTACTACAATTTGGAGCTGAAAGTCCAAATAAAAAACTGGGGTATTTCACACTTTTCTTTCTCCTGCTTACAGTTTTAAAAGAGTAAAAGAAAAACCAAAAAACAGACGTGCAGTGGAGAATGACAGCCACATACGGGCCAATATGTATTTCTGGGAAATTAGCATTATTTTTCCCTTTAGTTCTTCAGCTGGCCACAACTTTCACCAGCATTTCATACATACCAATGTAAATGCAGCTCAGCATTTTGACACTAATCACAGAGCACCTTAAGAGAGGGAAGGGAGCGAGGAGAGAATGTCTGGCTTGATTGACAAAGGGGTAAATCACTTTAAGGGTAAGGGGTGAGAGAGAAGCCCAGACCAGGGCCTTAACTACGGCAGGGTGAAAGGGGCAAAGCCGCAGGCGTCAATTAAAGAGGGCACAATGCCAGACCCTTCCTGGCCCTGAAGAGGAATGTGCCTTACAGGCACATTCCTCTGGGAGCTAGGGAACGTGCTCCCCACCCAGCTCTAGCTGTGATGAGCTGGGCAGTGGGGGGTGCTTTTCCTGCTGCTTGGCTCAGGGCAGCCGAGGGGGGTGCCTAATCCCGCCACTCGGCTCAGAGCGGCCAGGGCACCCCCCGCCTGGTCCTGGCTCTCTGGCCGTGGCGGGGGAAGCAAAGCCCCCACCAAGCTCTCTGGCCACCGCAGGGAGAGGGAAGCCCCTGCCTGGCTTTCTGGCCATGGTGGGGGAAGACAAACCCCCTGCCTGGCCATTGCTGCAATCAGCCAGCCGTTGGGGGAACGCACCTGACCTGCCCGGCCATGGTAGTGGGGCTTGATCCAGCTGCCCACCGCCAGGATGGATGAGACCCAGAACAGATCGGGCCCCAGGTAGGGTGCCTCCAGGGCTGCTTGCACCAGACACCAGATACTCTAGTTATGGCCCTGGCCCAGACACTGCTGCAAATGCAAAGTGTGTCAGTGTGGCTATGCTAACTCATCCCCCAGGAACCAGAAGGGCTGAGGAGTTGATAAAGAGCAAGCCTGGCAGTAGAAACCCCTTTTCCCCAGACCAATCTCTCATTCTTTGGAAGTGGCAAAATACCAGGTTTAGTTAGGACCTAATGTGAGCAATGAGCTAGCCACTCCTTTTTTAGGGGAGCTGGGAAGGAATTTTTACCTTTACCAGATTGGCCTAGATGAACTGAAGTTTTTCTTTTTGCCTTCTCCATAGCAGATTCAGTAAGGACTTTGTTGCACTGAGCAGGGAAGGGAGTTGGGCTATAATGCTGCAACTCATTTGATAAGCAAGGGCTGGACGACCAGGGCTAGTACTCCATCGGGAAGGTAAACAGTGCCCAGATAAAGGGCTTAAAAGAAGGAGTTTGTTAAAGTGGAATTGTGAGTGGGATATTCGAGGCTCCTATAAGCAGGGACCCAATTCCCTCTTCCTTTACAGTATACCTTTAACCCTCATTCCAGGGAGTGGATAATAAGATCCCAGCAATACGCAGAAGGTCCTGGGTTCAAGCCCCTGGGGGTTGGACTCGATGATCTCACGAGGTCCCTTCCAACCCTATGATTCAATTCGATTCGAATATGCTGGCTGGAGATCAGCCCTACTTTTTTCCAGTCTGGAGGAAAGCCATTTGCCTGCACTGTATAATTGTATCTGTCAGGTAATCCCAAACATTAATAATAGAATTGTGGCCTCCTTAAACCATGTCCAGAATCTCCTGTCCTCCTTTTGATATAGCTGGACAACATGATATGGTAATGAACGTGTCAAAAGGATTATTTTGTGATATGAGAAATAGCCAGATTTACGAAGTGGGATATTCTCCCACGAAACCTCATGCGATAAACAAATCTGTTAGTTTTTAAGTGCCTCAAGACTCCTTGCTTTTTTCGCTTTACTAGACTAATACGGCTGCCCCTTTGGAATTTAGCCAGATTTAAAGTCTTATCCTGAAAACCTTCTCCATGTTGCACTCAGGTTGAAACCAAAGGGAGGTCCTGGATCTAGCCCTAAATTTACCATTCAGTGGTTCAACTGCATCAGCAGACAATACGCAATAATCTGACTATTCATTCATACTACCAGGAAGTCAAATTAAACACAGCAGTGAAATCTTAGCACAGACCATCAATCCTCTAACACAAGAGATGGAAGCCATTTTAAAGCCACACTGCAACTAGCACACTAGAAACAGAAGGAAACTGAATCTTAATATAAATGTGTGTGAGAATGCCTCAAATATTCTTCATAATTCCTTGCAGTAATGTGTCCCTTTATTAAGTTTTCTGAGACCTTGCTAGCAGAACAATGTTAACCCTTAGATGATTTGAGCTCAACCTTCCCCAGAAAGAAATATTCAACAGCATCCATTTGAATTGTAGAAACGTGAACGTGGTTAGTGACCCGGATATAGCAGGAAGAGCCTGGAATTCCTGAATTCTGATTCTGACTTTGACAGCAACTCTCAGTGTAACTATCAAAAGTCTGTATGGTTCTGTCTCCATTTCCTCATTTGTAAAGTGAGGAAAATTCTTTCCTCACATGCATAACTGTTGGAAGAAGCAAATAGCTTATGTCTATGATGCATGAAACAGTTTTAGCATGCCTAGGAATGAAGGGGAAAGGATAAAAGGGTCAAAAAGCAGAAAAGTAACTTGGGAGCCTCTCCCCCATTTTCAGAAGTGCAAGCCAAGGGGAAGCTTCCAATTTGCAAAAGTGAAAGTCATTAAACTCCAATTTTATAAGTTCCTTTTAGAAAATGGTACTTAGATTTCTAGATCACTTTTTTTTTTTGTTAGTCTTTAAAGTGCCACCCGACTCCTTGTTTGTGTTGCTGAACTAGACTAATATGGCTGAACCTTTGGAACTAGGACACTTGGAAAACTTTTCCCAAAATCCTTATGTTACTGTACAGACATAATTAGCTAAACTCATTCTCAGTGTACCAGATTTATTTGATTCCATAAGGGCTGTTCTTCACAAATATATGCTATGCTTTAGTAATCCACAGCTATGGGAGAAGCACAGAGTATTTCTAACTGTTTTCTTAACAATTACTTTTAATAGAATACTATAAATCTAGATGTTAGTATGCTGAAATAGTACTGCTAAAAGTAAATATCAAAATGTGCCACAATTTAAGTATATCTGGGTTAACAGTCCACTTCCGTTAAAAAAAAAAAAAGTTACATATTTGAATGATACCATCGCTTACAATATTTCAAGACTGTTGACGTTTTGGTTTTCTCAGTCCTCTGCTCCTAGAGTTAATGATTACAAAAGAATCTTAGCTTTCATTTATTAACAATGAAAATTATGAGCCAAGGTCAAAAATGTGAAATCTTAAAAAAAAAAAAATGCATTGTAGATTCATTGTTTTCTGGGTTTTGAATCTCTAGCATACATTGGGAACATGTATTTGCGCTTTACTCTGCAACAAGCTTGAACCAAACTTACCAGCCCAGGCAAAAATTTACTGGCCCATCCTTACCACAAACATCAATATATTGAATTACTTCTCCTTACACAACCACTTCCAGACACACACATGCTACGCATGCCCTTCTCACTGCATGCCATATTCCCAGTGGGACCTACTGTTCTCTCTGATGGTAGGCACAGCTCAAAGGTTGCCGCAATAGTGTTGCAGGTTCTCCTCCACTTGTTCTGCTTCTAAACCGAGTGAATGAGAGGAGCAGCTGTTCTCACACTGTCTGGTGGCTGCCCCATGAATTACACTAATTTCACATATCTAAAGTTTTCTTTTCAACTTTAAAGGCTTTGTAACTGCAGACTTAGATTCTGCAAAGTTTGTTGGCATTATTTGCCCAGGGAATCTTTCTACTCATCCCAAACAAGCAGGCAAGAGGGATTCTACCAGGCTGCTCTAGTCTAGATGGCCCTGGGTTTTCTGTTGCTGATTCAGATGTAACTTGCCTTTCTCAGGAAATATAACAAAAAGGCTTCTGGTGACACTCTAACATGTGCAATAGGCTTAGGCCATCAGGGAACCAGACCCAATACCATACAATTTGTGGCAATTCAAAACCTAGCTATGCTGTATGTGAAATACCATGAAAGTTCTTCACAAAAGAAATACCCCAATCCTCCTAACAATATTTGTACAAAATACCTGTCAAGAAATATTGAATTTTGCTAGAATTACTCCCATCAGTGTTTTATCAACATCAAAATACAAACTGAGATCAAAAAATTGCAAATTATGAGAAATTGTTTCCCTCGGATCAAATTACACTCTAATGCCAGAAATGATGGTGGGGGGAACCTTTTACAAAGGATGCATATAAACATATACCAGAATCTACCATTGAGAGATTAACAAGTAAATCCAAAGCAACTCCACTGACTTCCTCAGAGTTAATCGGTATTTACCTTGATGTGACTGAAAGCTGATCAGAGCATGCTGCACATTAATTTTTAAGCATCAGTTCTTCTTACGGCCCAAATCCTAGAAGGGTTTCTGTGTAGGCCCCCACCATCAAGTCCCTACTCTAACACATGGAGAAGAACACATTTTCCCCAATCTACTTCCCAAAAATGACCAGTTTTAGTTGAAACTTTCCAAAAAATTCTGACTGAAGCAGACACTTGGCATGAAAAATTTCAGCCTGAATGGCTAATTTGATGAAGTTATAGATAACTGAAAAGGGAGTCATATAATGGGAAGTGTTGAATCCTTACAAATGCTCTGATTTGCTGTTGCAGTATGACTCTGATCCCATGTCTTATACTCCCCTACATGTATTCTCATCCAGTTCTGTAATTTCCCCCTCTTCAAAGCATCTGACGCAGTGGGATCTTCTCCCATGAAAGTTCATGTGATAAATAAATCTGTTAGTCTTTAAATGCCACAAGACTCCTTGTTTGTTTTTTTCCCCCTAGAATAAAGGTGTTACTACCAAACTGCCTATAGTGAGCAATTCTGAGCACACATGCTAATGAGTTTATTTATTTTTAGAAGAAAATATTCTGTTAGAGTGTATTTTACATACACACAATTTAAATATGCTATAAGTTTGAGTTTTGCGTAGTGATTCAGTCCTTTCTACTCTGGTTTCCAGTAGATGCTTTTCAGAAGAATATTTTGATTCCCCGCAATGATTAATTCTCTTTCCTGGAAATCTATTTAAAGAAGTTGGATGGTTTTGGTCAAGATCCTTGTATTCAGTCACCCTCTCACAAAATGGCTTTGCACAGGAAAAAAGAGTTTTGCTCTTCTGACTCAGAAAGAATAGTGATTGTATAAAACAGTAGTGCCCAGCATTTCTCTTTACGTAGACCATTACATCATCATCAAAAGCTTTTGTGGACCACCACGTAAACAAACCGATTTAAACATTTTTAACATAGCCTATGGCTGACAGGAGTTGAATTTGTATATCAAGGGGCATTAAAAACTCAGTTATTTCTAATAATTTATTATGCTCACTCACAAGCATATTGCACTCATTACAGTATATTTACTTGCAGTAATCATCTCCCCCATGGACCACCTGCAGTACCCTTACAGACCACCACTGGTCCATGGACCACAGGTTGGGAACCACTGGTGTGAAAGATATGAATAGCAGCACATCTACATACAGCATACAGACTGGGGTAGGAAAATACTAGTTAAGATAACAAACCTGACCCCTTTTCAAACATGAAACATCTGCACTGTTATCTCCTGCTCAGCCATATTTATAGTAATTAAATGCACAAAGGAAAAAAAATACACCCAGAACCATAAAGCAGACAAGACCAAGTGCCAGCAGCATAGCTGTGAGGCAATCTCAGAGGTAAGTACCACTGCTCCAATGCTGAAACTACAACCACCTGAGGAACTAAGTGAGTCAGATAAAGAGCATAAAATAATATCACCTGGCTCTGGGAATTTCCATTCAGTTTCCTTACTGTCAGCAAGCAACAGACAATAAACAGAAGTTCAACTTGATGTAAAAACCACAAGACCCCTGTTTAAAAAAAAAAAAAGAAAAAGAAAAAAATTTTGCAATTTTTTAAGCTGAAGAATAAAAGTAAAAAGTATGAAGGGGAAATTATAAATTCATTTCTAGCCCTTCTGATTAGCATTACCTTACTGCAGCACATCAATCCTATACCTAGAGCTCTGCACCAGTTGTCCATCTCCTCTGTACTGTGAACAATTAATAGGATTTATGTTCTGGTCTACAACACATAATGAAGCAGCTATTTGCCAGGATTTTTTTAAATATTTAATTTTATTGGCTAAGCCTGATTTTCAGAGTGGTCAACCCCTCCACAACTCAGACTGACTTCCACAGAGCACACACATGTTCAGCATTTCTGAAAAAACAAGCCTCAACCTTGTTTCCTTTTCCCAAAGAGGCCTAAGTGAGGGATTGGAAGTCATGATACCTAACTTGTATTGATGGTTTTGCCTCTAATTAGTTGAGAGATTTAAAGCTATCAATTAACTTCAGATTAAAGAAACCATCTGTAAAGTAGGCTACCATCACCTACTTCAGTAGGAATGTCTGATATAATTTCAGTCTGTCTGTAGATTCAAAACAACAGCTCTGCCTTGTTTGCCCTTCAGTCAGAGTTGGGAAATTCCCTGATGTTTGGAAAAGGTTCACTGCATATTGTTACCGCATCTGGAAGCAACTCTACATTAACAATAAGTTACCCACATTTGGAAACTTCTCCTGCAATTGGAAGTTTTATGCATTTTCTTTAAAATGAAAATTAAGTTCTGCATAATGAACCAAAAGTAAAGAGATTCCCAAATATCTGCAAACAGACCTTAAAATCTGCCCCACAGCATGGAATTTCTGCAATGTTTATTGCCAGTGTTCTTAAATTATTCTTATTTTCAGTACCTCCCTGTTTAGTCAGACTTTGACTTACAAAGGATTACAGAATTTGGGAAGACTATCGACAAGAATGAATACACTCGGGATACTCCATCAGTTAACCTTCTGTCAAAAAAGCGTCAAGGAAACTGAACAAGTGGAGATCACAATGTGGAGCAAAAGATTTGCTCAAGGCTACAGTGCTGAGAAGTGACGATGCAATCCATAAGCTGGCAAAATGTAAGTATGTCACTGCATAGGCTCCACAAACACTTCACATTAGGTTTCAGGCCAATTACTCAGCTTTTTCTTTCAGATGGGTGAGGATTTCTCAAGCCACTAGGGTGCTGCCAGAACAGCAGAATGCAGGCACTGTATAGTGACTACAGGTAGCACAACCAGGAAAGTGAAGTTGAATAAAATAGAGAAGAAAGAGGGTGTCCAGACAAAACACAAAAGGATTCCTGTGGTACTTTTGAAGACTAACAAATTTATCACATAAGCTTTCGTGGGCACAATCCAACTTCATCAGATGCATGAAATGGAAAATGTAGTACATAAGCTGTATATATACATACAGAGAAGGTTGGGTCACATGATCAATTCAAACCATTCCAGACGGATAGTCAGCTAGCCTGTCTCAAACAGCATGGAAGAGGGTCCAATAAGCAAGGGCTAAGAAGGTGAGAATGGTAATAAAGGAAACCTATCATTCTCTGAATTCACTTTAAACTAGAGGTTCTTTTCCTAATCTTGAAAATAGGAATCTTATTTGATGCTCATTTATTTTTTTCTAAAATCTGAAAGAACCCAGAGACCATTGGGTAAAAAGGCAGCCTAAAGCAAAATCTACAGTTTCCATATGACACTATATGTGGACATGACAGGGCCTCTTTCTGCTTCCAAGGGGCAAAGGAAAGAATTTAATAGTGGGCTTAGTGACTTCTACTGAGTGTCTCGGAAACAAATATATAGGTGAGATCTGTATTATAATAAAGAAATATAATAAAAAAGAATAAAACTGCTAATACTTGTATATGATGTGTTATTTCTTGTACACTTATAGGGACACCCTATACCAAAATAAATAGCATCAGTGTCCTTCCTGAAGCTGGTACATCTCTCCAGGGATAACATGTATACTTAATTTAACAGGAGTAATCTGAAGGTATAAGTCAATTATATAGACAACTGATCTCTCTCCCACTAGTCTATTGCCAGCTTTGCGAATACCCTTGAATAAGCTAATACACGTGACACCAGCACATGTATGCTTGTGCACACACACTCTGACCCCTCAGTTTCAGGGGCACCACTGAGATCAGTTGGAGCTGAGCATGCTCAGCACTTTACAAAGGCAGATCCGTGTAGCTACTGTAGGAACATAGTTGAATGAAGGATGAGTTGGGGATTACATGGAGTAACAATTTAAGATCACAAATACTTGTTGAAGAAAAATATATAAATTTATGGTGACATTATCCATTGATCCTCCATCATGCTAGATCATGACTTAAGAATCCACCTGTACAGAAGAAAAATGATACAGATTGCCTTGGTCTCCAATCAAAATGCACACAGCTAATTTAATATTGCCCATGGTGTGCATTTAGCATCACTGGTACATTTTTACAGCTTTGAACAAAAGTTAGTAACTTCTGGTCCGAAGTTCTTTGCTCATACATGTAATTACACACCATGTTACCCATTGACTCAAATAATATAGGGCCCAATTCTGTGAGCTGCTGGGTGCTCTCAACTGCCATTGTCTTACTTTCCACACAACTGATTACATCAGTGCTCATCTGACAATTTTATGGGACATCAGTCAAAATCAAGAGTTCCTAGCATCTCGCAGAACCAGGCCTCTCACTTTCTGGAAATATTTTTATGAAGTTCTCTTGGATCAAAGTGTGGAAAAATCTGGATTTCACTTTCTTTTATAAAAATGAAATGATGAATCCTTCCAAACTAGATGTTTTCTAGTTGCAGTTTTCTCTTCTTAGTGAGATATATACATATATTTAGGATTGACGCTCACCAGGCAGTGGTAAAATGAAAGATATCACATTAATTTTACATACCAGAGAGTGAGGTATCTTTTCTATTAGGCTTTGATTTATTATACCACATTGCTTTTGCACTTAATGCTTTTTGTTAGCACTACAGGAATTAAAATAATTGCTCATTGATTAGTATGACACAGCTAACCATGTAAGCAGCGACATTTAATTGAAATTGGGCCTGCCTGGAAACTCAGGAAAGAGAAGTTCTGTTTGAATTCAGATTTTATTTAATCACTAAACAAATATTAAAATTCTTTTTCCAGTATACTCTTAATTCTTTCTTACCACATTAGTTACTCCTCCTTTACTATGCTGAAACTCAGTTTATGGTTCAAACAGATATATAATCCTCTGGAGCTAACTGCAGTGTCAGTCCACATATAAGAAAGCAGTTCGTTATCCCAGCATGAACTGCTGGAAACCTCTTCTGAACCAAGGCCCAGACATTTAAGGCTTGTTCCAAACTGTTTAGTCATCCAACTGAAAACAACAAGTTATTAGTCATAGCATTACCACAGTATTTAGGAGTCCTAAATACAGATCAAGACTCCATTGTGCCAGGCACAATACAAACACAGGACAAAAAGAGTCTCTGCTCTGAAGAACTTCCCATTAATAACTATGATGTTATCATAGCTAGGATAGAGGTCTCTCTGGATCACAAATGAAATGACTATAAACTTCAGAAATAAAAGGGAGATTTCATAGCAAATTGAGGGAACAAGAACAAAAAATGTATTTTACCTTGCCTTGCATCATATTATTACAACCTCAGGCAGTTCACCTCTTCCCATCTTGCTTATAATTCTATTTTGTACATTCACAATGTGTAGTTCTCACTAAATTACTGTGAAGGGTCAGCAGCAATAATTCAGTTTTTTAAGAACATCTTGACTGAGGTATGACAATGTGAAATACCCCATTATTCTAGTGACTGGTGATTTTAGTGGTGTTTAAACATATGGCACAGGGGACTCAGGAAAAAGAAAAGGAGAACAACCGAACAAGCCACATTGAACTTTTCTGAACTTTTGGAATTATTATGTGGACTCCAGCAGGCCTTGCCCAAGCAAAACCTCAACCAATTAATGGGAATTTTATATCAATAAGGCCAGAAAACATTTTCCCTTTTCAAATTAGCATAAGGTATGTTTCTGGACCAGACATAGTGCAAGTCAGTAGCAGTGGACAAAAAAAGTCCGTTTAAAAACTCATCAACATGGCAAGTTCCAAAGAGGTAGCCATGTTAGTCTAGTTCAGCAAAACAAAAAAGGAGTTCATCTTTAAAAGTGCCACAGGACTCCTTGTTGGGGTTTTTTGTTGTTGTTTGGGGTTTTTCATTTGTTTTGTTTTGTTTTTTCATCAATATGCATTTCTTTTTGCCTTTAGAATCAAATTTTGATAGGATGGTGAGCACAGGTGCAATCACTGAGTCTACAAAGGAAAAAGAAAGGATACGTTCCCTTCCCATGTTTTATTAGCCCATGTCTGTCTCCCTGAAACTCACTTGCAACTTTTCTTTTTTATTATTATGGTAGCATACCTGGGAACAGCCCCCTTGAAGTGGGGGCGCACACTGATCCTGAATTCACCATAAACCATGTCTGAATTCTCTGATCTTATGATGATTTTCTTTTCCCTAAACACAAGGCTGCAAAATGTATGAAAAGTAAGTAATTCAATTAAGTTGCTATTCAGAGCTGGAAAAGACCTTTCTGTTAGAACCAGTCGAGCACTAGTTTAACCCTGCTGGTGCTCAGAATTCCCAAGCAAGTCAGCACATTAAGCCAGCTCTTCAACTTAAGAACAATTACTGTCATTTATCAGCCTGAATAGCAATAATGCACAAATCGACAGCTTTCAAGAGGCAAAGAGCGAGCTAGGTGTAATGATATGCAAAGCCACAGCACTCTACATTTTGAACCGTCTTCATCCCATCAATACATCTCCTAGTACCTACAATATATCAATACAAAAGTGGTGCACAATGAAAGGAGGAACAAGAAGATAAATATGAGCAGGGTGGAATAAAAAGGTTCAAGAATGTTTGAATTTTATAATGATGAAGTACAGATCACATTCTTACAGTATTTTACATGCAGTGACCTGGTCACATCAAGCTTTATTCAGCAAGAGGAGGCCAGGATAAGAGATAATCTTTCTTTCAGATGGTTGGAAGCAGCAGCAGCAGCAGCTGCAGATTTTGTTTCTCCCTTTTCTTTTTTCCCCTATTTTTATTTCAGTCATGCAGTAAAGTAGATCCAGAGACATGGTTCCTTATATCAAAATAGTTCAAAGATGTGTAATATATACAGCTATGCTGTAGGCGCCAAGTAAATCCAAATGCCTTAAATTACAAGTCTTACTGCTAGGAGACCAGATCAAAACCCAAGTAGTAATCCAAAGAATTACAGGAGAGTGCTTTACTACAGAGACTTGATTTTCTGAACAAGGTAGAGAATATGATAGGAATGCCACTAATATGGGTATAATTTTGCTCTGTGAACCCTGGAATTTCAATTTGCAGAAACACTTGCGTGATACCTGAAGATGGATGGGTCACAGCAATCTTGTCTTCCACTCTCAGAAGACAGCAGTTGCTAGCAGGCACAGGTTATTCATACAACACATCTCACTTTTTGAGGGGATTTATTTGGAGACACTATCAAACTTCCACATTGTTTCAATCTGGAAGGAAACAACTTTGTGTTTTTCTACCTTTCTATAGTTCATTAATCTTTAAATGTGATTTTTTTTTGATAATTTGATACTTACTCTTTGGAACCCTTCTCACCCCCTCTGCCAATCAATATCTTTGCTCCCTTTGATATTATTAACCAGTCCCTCAAACCTCACCAATCCAGCCTTCTTCTCTCAAGCTGCTGCTAATGCCTGGAATGTTCTTCCTGCATTGGAGCAACAAGTAGCAGGAATAACACTAACTGTGGTGGGGAAACAAACCACTGATGAGCCCAAGGGACATAGGTGCTAAAAGTTAATTCAGCAGGGCATCCTAATTATATTAAAGCCCTACAAGGGAAAAATAGAGGAAAAACTACTCAGAGATGAACATGGAAAGGCTCATGTCCTCTCTATGGAAAGTAAGTGCCACACTGTGTCAGACCAGTATTTTGTCTTCCCCAGTGGCTGGTACCTGCTGCTTCAGAGCAAGCTAGGCACCACAGTAGATATTCTGGCATAACCCAAAAAGGAGGGTTTCTTACAAACCTTCAGTTTATATACCCTGAAGCACAAGAGCTTCTTTCTTTGAAAATATACTGGGATTTTAATCATTACTATTTTAACACTGGCTGATTTTGTTAACTGTTGAATGCTTTTCTTAAAACTCTAAGTTCTTGACTTTAATAATGTCTCATTTATTTACTTAGATCCATATGCCCTGGCACCAACAGAGATGAAAATTCACTATAATACTCCAACACAACTAAACTGCTGCTGTATAATTCAACATGATCTACCACCAATGATCCAGGCAACTTAAAAACTCATCTCTTATTTCCCTTCCAACAATTCCAGAATAACCACTCCCCGGCCGCCGCCCCCCCCCAAGTTTTCAAATACCTGGAAGAAAAGATTAATTTGCAGCATATCCTGAAGGTCCTCAGATCTGGACTCTATTCTAGATCAAGGAGGAGGAGAGAATTCCAAAACAGCAAGCTCCCAGAGCAGGCCATTTCTCCTTATACCAAGCTCAAGCAGTATTGACTGCTAATATCATATGTGGTACCATGCCATGGGAAAATAAACCATTCTACTATAGGGTAACTCTGTCCTGAGTCAAAAGGGGTTTGCTGGTTTTGGTTTTCTTTTAATGTCTCCTGCTACCAGAACTAAAGATCTGGGCACTGATTTCTCAGGAAAATCATTTCATTAGGTTTGTGGCTCTTACCTAGAATCAGGGAAGTCAGCAATGCCCGTGGCAAGCCACCATCTTGGAATCACATGAGTGGAGAAAGCTAATTTATTACCTCACACAGCACCACACAGAGGTAGAAATGTAGTATTTCAGCTTTCCAGAAAATTGTATGAGGAAAATGGCAAAATATCATAGTAGATCTTGTTTGGTTTTGTTTCTGTCTATTCCTTATTTAAGTGTTACCAAGGCTCATGTCTCACAATATTTAGCATTCTCAAATACCCAGCTTCTGGAGTCATGTTGTTATGTGAGACTCTCCAGGTTTTTGGAGTTTTTAAAGTAGGTTTCTAACCTGAATGGGTAGGGAGAAAAGACTGAAATTTGAACCCTACAGGTGCTAATCAACAAAAATTTATTTAAAAAAATACTATAATACTCATAATTTTGGGAGTCCTGGCTCATGCTTTTTTTAATTCTTTGGGTTGACAGAACATGGCTGTTCACCATTTCATTTATGACTGGTGGCTATCACCCCATATTAGTTGCTGGGCAGAAGAGGTGAAGGTAGCAAATGTTTTTACTGGTAACCCAAATGTACTTAAAGCAACAAATGCTGAAAACAGCATAGACAAAAGAGGGAACTGATAAAAGCTGAGAAGATGATTCCAAGAAATTATAAAGCAGTCAGACAAGGAAGAGCTCTGTTAGTGGCTGGAGCTCTAACTTATCCTTGGTAGGGATAATTCTTACCTGAATATCTGTGAGAGGTTTCAATCCACTTTTTGAAGAGTTTTAAATAAAAATAAGTTACTACCAAATCATAATTTGCCTCTCTCATTGCAGATGATGTTTACACCCATTTTTGTGCAGATATAAAGCACTACTTTACAAGCAGTGCATCAAGTCCATTCAATGGACCACTCAAATGAGTAAAACAAGCAGTATTTGATACTAAAATCATAATAAAACATAAAATCAGAAGTGGTTTTGGGATCTATAAATAAAACTACACATGACCCTATAAATAACCTTTGTCATCTGGATTAGTAATTGATGCCTCACAGGGTCCAATCAAACAGTCCTTATTCATAGGTATAGGCACCTAAACAATTATAATATAAAAAGTTCCTTTAAAATATATGATCTGTTCTTCAGGTCATATAATCTGATGCAGCTCCATTTACTTCAGTTCTTTAGGGCTAGAGTTAGGGATGGATTTTCAGAGGAATTTAATTGCCTAAAGATTCAGATGGGCACCTAAAAGCCTAGATAGGTACCACAGGAGTTAGGCACATCTGAAAATCGCACTGGGCACCTAGGCTATTCCTACGCTTGCAAATTAATCCACACTAATTTAGTCCATGGCCACACTAAGCTTTCCCTAGTTCAAACTAAGAAATTTCTTAGTTCAAACTAAGAAATGCTGAGTTCAAACTAATAAGTACCAGCACTTAGTCTGGACTTAAGCACTTAGGCGCTATGTGGACCAGCACTAAAGTCTTAGTTCGAACTTAAAAAGTTCAAACTAAGGCAGTTAGTTCAAACCAACTGCGCATTCTAGTTCAAACTAAGCATTAGTTTGAACTAGACCACATGGTTAGTTTGAACTAACAGGCCCATGGTTAGGTCGAACTAACTTTGAACTTCTTAGTTCAGATTAACAAGTCTGAACTAATTTTGGCTGATATAGACATAGCCCTAAATACTTTTGAAAAATCTGTCCCTCCATGTACACACCACCATAAATAAGAGATGAGTTCACCTTAATCTTTATCAAATATTTTTAAGCAAAATTAAATGTAACAGCAATGTTAATGACTGGCTAATTATCACAGGCCTTCAGACAAACGTATTAAGTAAGGAATATATGACAGAAGGGTTGTGGACAACATGTGTACTCTAAAAATAATCCAGTAGAATAAACATTAAATGTCCCAACATTATTGAGAGAGAAAATCTGACAATTCCAGTTACAATTCTATGATAAATGTAGACAGGTCTAAACGAATCACACTGCCCCTCGTGGCAGTCACCCATTACGTGGTAGGACTGAAGCACTGAAGTTCTAAAGCTTTGCGCTTAAAGACTGTGTGATATAGTCTCGTCTGGTATATGTCTGCATAACTCCATTGCTGCATTGTACCAGTTTGCAACTGCTGAGGGTCTGGATTTTTGTATTTTTAGATTTTTATTTTGTTTTATTTTTTGAGATGACCATAGAGATATGAAATGAGCACACAACTGGGAGCCTGGAACATCTAAATTCTAATCTAGTACAAATGCTATTTGTGGTCTTGGGCCAGATTCTGGTCACCACTATGACTTCTTTGGAGTCATAAAGTTGGTTTAATTGGCCAGGTGAGGATTCTTGAAGTGGTGCAAAGCTTGTGTAGATAGTGTCAGGAATACGCCCATGGACTTAAGAGGGCATAGCAGGCAATCCTGTGTTCTGGCGACCCCAAACTGCTATAAAGGACATTGATATAACTGGTAGAAAGGTCCTCAGGGCCATAACCAGTCTGTACAAGTTAAAGCATTCTTGGAACTGGTGGGGCAAAACTGGTGTCCAGCCAACTTCTGAATCTGAGGGCTGTAAATGTGGCATAAATGCACTCCTACTTTTTGCTGCAAGTTTACTCAAAGACAGCTGGCCAGATCCAAAGATTATGAGGCTTGATCTTCAAAAGTACTGACATGCAAAACTGAACTCAAAGGGAGCTAGGACACCTTAATATTTCAGAAAATCAGGACAAAAAGTTTCTAAATCTGAGTACTCAACACAACAGTACCACAAAAAAGTCCACTTTAGAAACCACTGGCCTTTTCTGCTTCAGTAAAATGGGAATAACATTTACCAGTCCCAAGAACTGATGTTTATAAAGCACTTTAAAGAGCAAATGTGTTATGTAAATACTAACAAGTATTATTTTTAAACATGAGCATTTGGCTGCCTCATGTTCTTTGCTGGAGGTTTGGGAATTTTTGTTGCTGTTCTTTTTAGTTGAAAGACAATATTTCTATATGTTAGTAGGGAACATGTTTTGGCACTTTTTATCCTTGTTTCTATGAGCTGAATAATAAGCATAAGATATATACAGAAGACAACAGTGAAAGAAAATCAAATGATAAAAAAAGAGTTAAAGACACTCAGATTAAGGGAAACTTCTTGACTCTGGCTATTCTTCTCTTTACAAAGTATGAGGCAGATATCCCAGACTGCAGATCTAAAAGCTGAGAAAAGTTGAGGACAAATCGGGGCTAGTCCAAAGATTCAGATCTAATAATGGTGTATTTAAATGGGCTGTATTCTAGATGGGAGGGTTTTCTTCAGTGTCATTTTATTACACTGCAAGGGAGGAAAACAGACAGTTCAATAACAAAATCATAATGCTTAAGCAGCATGAAATCATAAAGCTAGCAACAAAACAGGTGAAGCATGCTACATTTGTGATTTATATGCTTCCTTTCACCCTACTACTGTACTAGTTTACTTGTACCCCTAAATGGCCAGTCCCTGCTGGTCTCTCCCAGTGCAAGAGGAACATTATCCATTTGGGTGTTCTTACTGTACTACACTCGATCATATAAAAACAATGCATGTGAACAGTTAAACTGTTTCTTCAGCTGTACGTATTGGTTACCACGTATAGTAAATAGGACTGTTGTTTAAATACATACATAGGACACAATACATACAAGTAATTGCTGTGGTCACATTCCAGACACCATTTAAGCACCACCATTATGAAATAAGGACCAATTTGGATATGTCATTTTACTACAGCTATCCAGCTATTTTTTAAATACTGGCACGAATTAAAATAGGCAATTATTTTTAAAAGGACACCCAAGGAAAAGCAAGTTTAAGTTTGGTTTTTTCTTGATCTTTTTATGTTTCAACATTCTCCTCCTACCATTTCATGAAGCCAAGGTTAATATACTTCACTGAAAAACATGCCAGAGGATCTGAAAAGTGATGCCTCCCACTGACTGTCAAGTACATTATTTGACTGTTAACCTAGGAAGCAAACATTTCGGAAATTTTATGCTCAGCTTTACTGTGGGATTCCTACACATGGTCACAGAGATGTTGCCAAAGTCAGTTACCACACTGACTTTATAAGACAATCAGTCAAAGCAAAGATGGCAGGCCCAATTCATCCCTGCACTGGAACAGAGCTCAGCACAGAGCCTTAAAGCGAAAGGGGGGGAATCCCTTGGCACCACCTCTGTGCCTTCCTTGTTCTAGGCTAGTCAGAGTCTACTTTAGCCTTTGCAGCAGGTTAGACCTGAGCCAGGGCCATCCTGGGGGAGTGAAGCGAGAGAGGCAATCACCCCGGCCCCACGGTTCCATGGTCCCTGCTGCCTCCCACTTCTGCCTGCAGTGACGAGCCAAATGCAGAGGCGGTGTGGGGTGGGTGATGGGAGTGCAGAACTGGCCTCTGCTCTTAGGCCAGCCTGCCTAACCCCCAGGATGGGAAACAGCTGGCCCAGGGGCAGAGCGGGCCAGCCCAGAGGCCAGGTTCTGCTCTTACCCCTCCCCGGGTCAGCTGTTCTGCCCTAGCGGCAGGGAGGACTGGCCCAGAGGCAGAGTGGGAGAGCAAAGCCAGCACTGGGACCAACTCACTCCACCCCCGGGGCAGAGTGGATGACTCGGGAGAGGAATGAGAGTGCAGAGCCCAGCTTCTGGGCTGCCCTGCCTACCCTCCCAGCGTGGGGGGGGGCGGTAAGCAGGGGGCCCCCCCACAGGCTGATTGGCCCCGGGCCCTGCACCTCCTTGGAACAGCCCTGACCTGAGCAAGAGCTTCTCTAACATGTAGCCAGCTGCCTAAAGCCCCAAACTTCACTCCAGCATGCCCAACACACAGCCCTTGCACCATGAACTGCTTACCTCCTTGCAGAGCTAAGTGTATACTCTGTCATCTCAGCAATGCCCAGAGCTTCCTAATACAAATTCACTCCCTAATCTAGGGTTAAAATTCTCAAAAGCATGCCAAACCATCTGAGAATAAAAAAAGGCTCTTAAGTCACTTGGGCACTTTTCAAAATTCTTCTCCCATGTGTCAGACACAGTCATGTGTTCATTACCACGTAAGCCATTAAATCAGCCCACATCAATCATTTGTAACTGTAATGAGATCCTCAAGCAAGGTATCAAAAGAATTATCTTTCGTTAAGTGACTTTTTAAGGTATGTAAAAAGTGCTGCTTTGCCAGTTCAAGCAAGGTAAGTCATTCTATCATCCATAGAACAAGTAAAACATGAGCATCAGTAGTTTTCCTCACCGTGAAGCCCAGCATGACTCCATCCTCCCCCATGAAAATAAAATCACCTGTGATTTCTGAGCACCAATAGGAAACAGTATGTTATACCCTGAAATTGGTTTAATAATAGTTTAAAGACTGTCTCAAGATCTTTGGATTTCTTGTACCCCTGTCAAAATCCAGAAGACCTCCAATGTGGTCAGTGGAGTTATTTCCAGATGTACACAGCTGTTACTGTGAACAGAATTAGCTTTACTTTTTTAATGTAAGCAATAATTTTAATAAATTCAGACTTTTTTAGTTTTTTAATAATATCTATTTGTCCCTATGAGTAGACACAAGATAATCCATGATACATTGATACAATTTCAAACTTACTTCAAGACTATATTACTGTTTTTAAAAAAATAAATCAAATTAACTTTTGCAATATAGAATGAATCCAAGACATATTTTGTTTTCCCGATACCAACATATCTATAATCCAACTTATGCAAACATGGAGTTTTTGCCATAGCCAGGAAAAGATTCATTTTAATTTTTGGAATTAAAATAAATCATCATGTACATATATAAATATAAAAAAATTCCCCTCTCACCCCTATGGGTGGTATGTGTCATCCTCAACCTCGGGTCCTCTACCAGAGACCTGGGAGTTTGAGGGTTCTGCGCAGTATCTTAGCTGTTCCGAGCACTGCACTCTTCTGGACAGAGAGCTCTGATGTTGTTCCTGGGATCTGTTGGAGCCACTCTCCCAGCTTAGGAGTCATAGCCCTGAGTGCTCCTACCACCACTGGGACCACTTTGGCCTTTACTTTCCACATCCGTTCTAGTTCCTCTTTCAGGCCCTGGTACTTCTCCAACTTCTCATACTCCTTCTTCCTGATGTTGCTGTCACTTGGCACTGCTACATCTATCACCACCGCTGTCTTCTGGTCCTTGTCTATTAGCACGATGTCTGGTTGATTGGCCAGTACCTGCCTGTCTGTCTGGATCTGGAAGTCCCACAGAATCTTAGCCCTGTTATTCTCCACGACCTTCTGTGGAATCTCCCATCTGGACTTGGGAGGGTCTAGCCCATACACTGTGCAGATGTTCCTGTACACAATGCCAACTACTTGGTTGTGCCGTTCAGTATATGCTGTTCCTGCCTGCATCTTACATCCTGCCACTATGTGTTGGACTGTCTCTGAGGCCTCTCTGCACAGTCTGCACCTTGGGTCCTGTCTAGTGTGGTAGACCCCTGCTTCAATGGATCTGGTGCTCAGTGCCTGCTCTTGTGCTGCTATGATCAGTGCCTCAGTGCTGTCTTTTAGTCCAGCCTTTTCCAGCCACTGGTAGGATTTCCCAATGTCAGCCACCTCAGCTATCTGTCGATGGTACATTCCATACAGGGTCTTGTCTTGCCATGGCACTTCTTCTGCTTGATCTTCCTCCCATGTCTGCTGCTGCCTCAGGCATTCTCTCAGCAGCTCATCTTTGGGTGTCATCTTACTGATGTAGTCCTGGATGCTCTGGGTTTCATCCAGGACAGTGGCTTTGACACTCACCAAACCCCGCCCGCCTTCTTTCCGGCTGGCGTACAGTCTCTGAGTGTTGGACTTGGGGTGGAAACCTCCGTACATTGTGAGGAGCTTCCGGGTCTTCATATCAGCAGCCTCCATGTCCTCCTTTGGCCAGCTCACTATACCGGCAGGGTATCTGATGACTGGCAGGGCGTACCTGTTGATGGCGTGGATCTTGTTCTTCCCATTGAGCTGGCTCTTCAGGACCTGTCTTATCCTCTGGTGGTACTTGAATGTTGCTGTCTTCCTTGCCTCCTCATCGTGGTTCCCATGTGACTGTGGGATGCCAAGGTACTTGTAGCTGGTCTGTATGTCTGCTATGTGGCCTGCTGGTAGTTCCACCCCGTCAGTCTTGACTACTTTTCCTCTCTTTACTACCATCCGGCCACACCTCTCCAGTCCGAATGACATCCCAATATCCTCACTGTAGATCCGTGTCAGGTGGATTAGCGAGTCGATGTCTCGTTCATTCTTAGCATACAGCTTGATGTCATCCATGTAGAGGAGGTGGCTGATGGTAGTTCCACTCTTGAATTTGTACCCATATCCAGTCCTTGTGATTATCTGGCTGAGGGGGTTCAAGCCAATGCAGAACAGCAGCGGGGACAGCGCATCACCTTGGTATATGCCGCACTTGATGGCCACTTGTGCAAGCTGTCTTGAGTTGACTTCCAGTGTTGTCTTCCACAGTCCCACTGAGTTCTCGAGGAAGGTCCTTAGTTTTCTTCCTTGTGTTAGCCAGTCTGGGTGGGAGCCTGCTGCTAGCAGCTGGTTCATCTGTGCTGCTAGGCATTCATGCACTCCTGTTAGTTTCTTTAGCCAGTAGGTGTGGATCATGTCCGGGCCAGGTGCTGACAAGCTCTTCATGTTCTTGACCCGCTGTTGGATGTCTGCTACTGTGATGGTGACTGGTTCCTGTTCTGGGAGATTGCTGTGGTCTGTTCTCAGATCCTGCAGCCACTTTGCACTGGTGTTATGAGTCTTCTCTTTCTCCCAGATGTTCTTCCAGTACTGTTCAGTTTCTGCTGTTGGTGGCTCTGCTGTTATTGTGTTGTTGCACTGCAGTTGGGAGTACACCTTGGACGGTTCTTTGGAGAACAGGGCATTTATCTTTTTGGCCTCTGCTTCTCTAGTGTATCTCCTTAGCCTGGTGGCCAGTGCTGTGAGCCTTTGCTTAGCAGTCTCTAGGGCTTCAGATGGAGTCAGGCCCTTGTATTTTTTCAGCAGCCAAGCCTTATCCTGTATATATATATATCATCTAGCAATCACATATTTTAATTCTCAGAATAATTTTTCCAGATTTTCTATGTTTATCCCCACACATATTTGCAGGCAAGAATCAGACTGACTAAAGTTTCTCTTTTCAGCCAGAAGATGGAGTCACTGTTTCCTTATCAATGTCCTCATCACATATATTAGTATCCTGTCCAGTGTCTGTAGTTGTAGACAGTTTCCCTCCACAGCAATAACATCAACAATCTGATCAAAAGTTAAAACTGCTTTATGATTACATCATAGGGCTGATTTATCTGTTGAAATATGCTCTAGTAAATGGCTAATTTTGTGTCTTTCTAGCTTACATCTATGCAGTTTAAAATTTATATATTTTACTTTTCAAGAGATGATTTGATCCTAAAAAGTCACTAGACAGTTATATGTACTTTTTAATGATGATCTTTTATATGGCTTCTACATCTAATTGCTTTTCCAGCAGAATCACTGTACATACCACGTCTGTATATATAAGAACATATTGGGTCAGACTAGTGATCCATCTAGCCTAATATCTTGTCTTCTGACAATGGCCAGTGCCAAATACTTCAAGTGCAAATGAGCAGAACAGTGTAATTTTGAGTGATCCATTCCATCGTGCAGTAGCAAATTCTGGTTGTTGGAGGTTTAAGAACACCCAGATCAGGGGGTTTAATCCCTAACCATTTTGGTTAATAGCCATTGATGAACTCATAGACTCTAAGCTCCAAAGGGACCAATACGATTGTCTAGTCTGACCTCCTGCACAACACTTGCCACAGCACCTCACTCAGTCTCTCCTGCAATCAGTGCCAGTCCTACCACAGAGGCGGCTTAGGCAGTTGCTTAGGCACCAAATGGTATGGCCTGCCAAAAGGGCCATCCTTTGGGGGGTAAGAGAGGCAATTGCCCCTTGCCCCGTGGTTCCCTGGGCTCCACGCTGTCCTGTCCTGAGCAGGACAGTGCAGGGTCTGCACTGCTGTCCCCACGACCATGCTGTCCCCTGCCCACTCCCCACTGTCTTCGATGTGGAGCCAAAGGCAGCAGAGAAGGGGTGAGGGGGGTGGAAGTGTGCAGAGCTGGCCTCTGCTCCAGTCCAGCTCACACTGCCCCCCTGGACAGGGAACAGCTGGCCTGGGGTAGAATGGGCCAGCCAATAAACCTTGGGCCAGCCCTGCCTGCAGTAAGCCTCTAAGCTATGACTAAAATATTAAAGTCCTCAAATCTTGGTTTAAAGTCTTTAAAGCCCCGAGAATTCACCACCAGTTGAGTCATGCTCCATGCTACAGAGAAAGGCAAAAGATCCTGCCACCTTTTTCCAATTTGCCCTGGGGGAGAAATTCCCTTCCAGTCCCAATATGGCAATCAGTTAAACCCTTAGCACGTGGGCAACATAGATCAGACAGATACCCAAGAAAGAATTGTATGCAATAATTCAGAACCCATCCCATCGATATTTACCACCAGGATCCAAAGATCAGTCAATTACCAAACTAGGTTGTCCCATTCCTATGTGGTATCTCAATCCTTCTCTGTATTGACAATACGTCCCAGCTTAGTGTCATCTGCAAACTTTATTAGCACTTGTGCCAGGGTCAGTAATGGACAGTCAAATAAGATTTGTCCCAGGACCGATCCCTGAAGAACTCCACTAGTAACCTCCCTCCAGCCTGACAGTTCACTTTTCACTATGACTCTAAGGGTATGTCTACATTTAAAATTTAAATTGAAATAATGATGGTTATTTTGATTTAAAGTAGTGCATGTCCCCACTAGCTTTGCTTATTTCAAAAGAAGGAGCTCCCTCATTTTGAAATAAGGAATGGTCATTTTTATATATTAAAACCTGTCTTTATATCGAAATGACAGTTAAATCAAAATTATTATTTCAAAATAACACAGGCTAGATGTGTTGCTTCGATTTAACTGTTATTTTGATTTAACACTGCCCTCCTCTTTCTATATATAGGGTGGGGGCATGTCCTTTCTTGGGGGACATCTTGCCACACCTCTCCTAAATCAAACTAGAAAGTCCTGTCCATGGACATGCTAGTTTGATTTGGTTTTCTAATGGGGACATGTTAAATCGATTTAACTGAAACCGATTTAATAATTGTTATTTCAATTCAATTACATTGATATAAGTTAAAGCAATTTAACACTCTAAGGCTGTGTTCAGATGAGAGTTTTATTTTGAAACAACAGCTGTTGTTTTGAAATAAAATTTCTTATGTCCACACGACGTTCCGTTATTTCGAAAAGTAAAACCTCGCTTAAAATTGAAATAGCCATTGTTTCGAAACAGCTGCTTCGAAACAACGGTGTTTGGACACATTGTTTTGAAACAACACCATTGTTTCAAAACAACTATTTCGAAACAACATGTCCAAATGGCCTTATTTCGAAATAACCATTTCAAAATAACAGCCATTTTGATAGCAGGCTTTCCCTTAATTCGAATTAACATTTTCTTAATTCGATTTAACTTATTTCAAAATAAGGCCTTTATTTCAAAATAACTAATTTTGAAATAACAGTTTACGTGTGAACATAGCCTAAGTGTAGACATAGCCCTGTAGTCTCCTGTTTAACCAGTTCTTTATCTACCTTCTCCAGCTTAAATAATAATTCCCCACATAGAACCATATCAAATGACTGATTAAAATCTAGGTAAATTAGATCCACTGCATCAACTTCGTCTAAAATAGTCTGTTACCTTCTCAAACAAAAGGTGGTAAGGTTGATCTGACATGATCTTGGTTTTGTAAAGCCAATGTTGTCATTTATCCCACTTACTGTTAATTTTGATGTTTTTAATTACTTTTTCTTTCAAATTTTTTTTTCAAGACCTTGCATCCTCCTGAGGTCAAAATGACAAGGCTGTATTTCTCAAATCACCTTTTTTACCTTTCCTAAAAATAGGAACTCCATTGTCAATTCTCTAGTCCTATGATACAGTCTCTGAGTTTACAGTCATTAAAATCCTTGATAATGAGCTCACAATTTCATGTGCTAGTTCCTTTAATATTCTTGGATGGAGATTATCATTTCAGTCCCATTAAAATATTCAAGTTTGGATTCTACCTCAGATGTGGTAACTTCCACCTCTACATCTTAAATCCCATTGGACATTCTACCCCTATCTCCAACTCATTGTTAGCTTCATTAAAAACACAGGCAAAGTATTTGTTTAGATATTCAGCCATGCTCAGATTGTCCTTAACCTCCCCCCACCCTGCACCTTCAGTAATTAGTGGTCCAACTTCTTTCTTTGTTTTACTCCTATTTACATGACTTTAGAACCTTTCACTATTGGTTTAATTCCCTCCACATGGTTCTCTTGTCATTTGGCATTTCTCACATTATATGTACATGTTCTGACCTCCAAGAGGTAGCTTTCCTTACTGATCCCTCTCATTTTCCACTCCCTGTAGGCCTTCTGCTTCTCTTAATCACCTGTCGGAGATGCTTACTCATCCAGCTTGGTCCACCACCCTTGCCTATGAATTGTTTCCCCTTCCTCAGGATGCAGACTTCGGATAATTCCTGCAACTTTGACTTGAAGTAATTTTAAGCCTCCTCCCCCTTTAGATCCATGAGTTCTTCAATCCAATCTACTCTTCCAACTAATTTCCTTAATTTTTCAAAGTTAGCCTTTTTTAGTCAAAAACTCTAGTCGCAGATCTATTTTTGTTTATCCTTCCATTTAGCTTGA
Source organism: Podocnemis expansa (assembly GCA_007922195.1). Taxonomy (NCBI): domain Eukaryota; kingdom Metazoa; phylum Chordata; order Testudines; family Podocnemididae; genus Podocnemis; species Podocnemis expansa. The sequence continues at coordinate 4,691,509 of ML682028.1, forward strand.
ACTGAATTAACTCCTGATGACTCAAACCAATGTAGTCCCCTACAACCAGTTCTTCTGTGAGGTCCTCACTACTCACCAATACCAAATCTAAAATGGCATCCCCTCGTTTGTTCAGTAACTATTTGGTGAAGGAATCCATCAGTAGACCCCTGCAGATCCACGAGTATCCACTTCAGATCCATGGATATCTGCAGCTCAGAGGCAGATTCTATCTTTATCTGTCCAGGGTACATTACCTCCTGCTACTGTCATAGCAGCTGCTGACAGCAGTAACCAATGTTAAACAGCACAGCAGGGAACAAAAGAAGCACTCCAGCCAATCCCAGATCAGCTCTGCTTATGGTCTGCCAGCCAATCGGAGATAGTCACAAATGGGAGCTCAGCTTACTGGTTAGTCCCACCTCTGACTCCAGGAGGCCCAGAGGCCAGTCCCACATTCCATCAGTTAGCTGGTGATGGGCAGTAACCTACCCATCCTTTCTCCTACTGCCCAATCAGATGACTAGCAACTGCCATTGAACAGCTGAATGATTGCAGCAGCTCCCAGTTCCCTAGCCCAGGCAGAATAAAAATTGTTGAGATTGGGGCCAGAAAAGGCTCTGAACTGAATCTGGAGCTGCCACCAACTCTGTCCTCCCCTCTTCCCGCATTTGGATCCACATTTTTGTATCCATGCAGGGCTCTATCCATCAGCTATCATATCCAGGAAAATCTGAGGCCTATTATTAACTGGTAGCATATGTCCTCCAGTCTATATCTGAAAAGTTACTCTCCCACAAAGTTCCCAGTAGTTTTTACTTAATTAAAAACCTTATAGAGGTCTCTGTCCATGTCTGTGTCAAATCATAGCAGTCTGTAGTACACCTCAAGGACGATCCCAGAGAAAACGCTAGTGGTTTTCTTCCTCAATGCATTTTGCTTCTCTCATTTAGCTTCTATGTTCTCTTGTCTTCCTTTAGCACCTTGAATGTCTAGTAGACCAATGACTATTTGGCAGAATTCTTCCTTCTGATGTACTTCAAAAAAATTGCTGTTACTTTCTATGTCTTTAACTAGTTTCCCTTCAAAGTCTTTCCTCATCTTCTTCAAAACAGCCTTGGTTGGTGGAATTTTGTCCTGGATGTTACAAGCTACCCAAAGAAAGGCATTCACTAGAACTTCTGGTAGCATTCTCGCATGTTCAAAAAGCATAAGATACCATATGCAGACAATGGCTCCAGTGGTCTCTAGACTAGAATGACTGTAAATGAAACAAACAAAGAGTCCTGTGGCACTTTTAAAGACTAACAAATTTATTTTAGGACTCGTTGTTTGTTTTATTGAACTAGACTAATACCGCTACCCCTTTGGAACATTACAAATAAAGTCATTCTATTTTATAGCCAATATATCATGTTAACATTTTTTGTGTAGAAAGTCTTCAATTTTGGTCAGTCTGAGAGGCATGGAGTGTCCATGTGTTGCAACTGTGTAACAGTATGGAGAGGATACAAATTGAATAGATGCTGAACTGGATCATGCTGAGGTGATGTTAATTCTTTCTTGGCCCACTTTATTATATTTTTGTACTTGACTTGCTAGCATCAATATTCCTTTCTATTTTCTTCACTAGGATTTAAGTTCTAACTCTTAAAGGTTGCCTTCTTGTCTCTATACTCCTCTTTTACTATGCTGCTTAGCCTCTCCTGGTGGTGTTTTTGGTCCTTTATTTATGTGGGACATACATTTAGTTTAAGACTCTACTATCGTGTTTTTAAATAGTCTCCAGGCAGTTCGCAGGCATTTTACCCTTGTGACTATTTCTTTTAATTTCCATTTAATTCCCTCATTTTTGTGCAATATCCCTTTTTCCAATTAAATCCTGCTGTGGTGGGTTTCCTTGGCATTTTTCCCCCCTAAGGGTGTCAAATTTAACTACATTAAGATGAATATTACCAGTTAAGCGGAACTGAAAAAGCAGGGATGGGCTTCCTCACTCCTTCAGAATTTAGGAACCCCTACCCTCTTTTGTTTGTCTTCCTTGGGGGATGCCACCCATAAATTCACTTCCAGCTCCTGTCTATCAAGTAACAATATCACCACTAATGAATACCTCATCCAAATCCATTATCAACTAAGTTGTAACTTCTTGACCCAACCTCCTAGTCCACCTCACTGGCTCCTTGATCTACTGTAGGGAAGACAAAAAAAGTCCATTCCACCTTGGCCAATCTGATGATGATAGAAGAAAGAATTTCTTCCCAGCCCAAGAAAAGATGCAGGTGACACCATACCACAGTCGAAACTAAAACTCATAGGTGGCGTGGGAGTTACTACTATTCCATGATTGCTGAGCAAGAGCTTCCCTCTGAAATGCACGGGCTATAAATCTCCTCCACTCCCCTTGGTACGCAGAATGAATCAATCTCTCCACCTGCTCTGGCCACTTCTTGTTCTTCTCTTGGCTGTACTCAGGTAAATCCAAGGCCCTTTCCCCTCTTTTGTAACCCAAGTTCAGTACATCTTAAAAAAGACCAATATTCTTTTTCTTGCTGCCCAGATAAAAAGTCACCACATCCATTCACTGTTTTCATCTGAATGTCACTCTTTGGATCCAATCCTGTTGCCACAGTAGTCAATTGCAACTCCTCACTGGATTGATTTCACGGGGTGCAGAATCAGTCCCCATGTATGGCTTACTGATCACTTTGGTCTTGCAGCTCAACAAACAGTAGGATGGTGTTATTGCAGCATGGTGCATTAGAGATTTCTGTAGCTTAGAATTATTCACTTAAGCTATATTTCTTGGAAACTGTTATACCAAAAAGCATAACCAAAAACAGTTTTGAAAAGATCAGAAAACAAGCAGTGGAGAATTTGTGCTTTACATCTGCTTTAGATACAGATGTGGCAAGGAGGAAAAAGGAACTCCATACAGGAGTACTTGGGAAAAAAAGAATTGGAAGGCAGATATGCCAGATGACATCAGCAACTCCAACAGTATGTTGGTAAATGGTGGCTTGTTTACTATCAGCATTTCATGAAATGAGGGCTCTATCCTAGAAAAGCTGGTTCATGGAATAATATGATCACAAGGTCAACTGAACTAAAGTTTACTGTAGTTCTATGAAGGGAATTCTTATAGTGCCTTTTAAATCTGTTCATGCATTTGGGGAGTAAATGTATCAGTAATGAATTAAAAAGTATCTACTGATATAAACATTTTAATGTATTTAAGAAGAAGGGGCAAGTTAACAGAGATTCACATTTTTCAAGGGTAGATGAGGTCATCTACTTCTTTGTAGCTGTTTTTCTCCCTGTGGAATCTTTTAAAGATTTTTGCCTCCTTTTATGTATTTATCATGTATGATGCTCCCACACTGCTCATGGGTCAGAAGGGTCCCACAGGTATGAAAGCACTTTTTTGTTAGAAAACCACGGCACTTTTTTTCTAATTGGGAGTTCCTTTTGGAGTTTTTATATAAAAGGGCTTGAAAGCTGTACAGCCCCACTCCCTGAATCATTGGCTCTCTAAAATGGATTTTATTCATTGGAGCAAATTCATTATTGTTTATTGAGTAGATATGTCATTTTTAAGACATACTGTATAAGTTCCCTTTATGAAATTCATTAAAATGAAATCATTTTCTTCAGAAACTGTTATATAGTTCCTCACTCCTTTTGGCTGTTGAGAAGCATGGATTATATGAATTGCACCACCCACAGAGTTTACTTAAATTGAGACATTCATATTGTGCTTTCATACAGAAATATATAGGTCTGTAGCACTTAAACAATCTAATATCATATGGGTTATGAAAGTAAGAGAAAAATATGAGTGCTAATCTATGCCACCACCATTGTCATTTCCCATATTTAATTATGCTTTAAAAAAAACAGAGATAATGAGCAATTGACACCAATAGAGTTGTGTCCATTAACAGCAAGTCTAAATGTGGTGAAATGCTTTTGTTCTAAAAGGCTATCTTTCTAAATGGTATTTTATGAACCATACAGTTATATTACACTTCCACAGCTATGTGAGTGGTACATAACGATGCTAAAATTAATCAATGACTTTAATCCTTAATCACCAGCAAGGTGTTTTCAGCAATCACGCACTCCCTGAACACACTTGTACCTGACATAACAATGCTTCCTACCAGTCTTTGACAATCTATTCCTGAATTCATGCACTTCCTAGCAGCTGCAAAAGGAGCAATAAAAAGAGAAACTCCAGTGAAAATCACAATTTTTTTCAGTAATAACTGCAGGGTACATTTTCTTGCCTTGTCTCCTCCATGTTTGAAAGCCATTAAAATTTAATGGATGAGGTCCAGTTTTCTTTATATTGCCTGTACTTTAAAGTATACCAAATAGCCACCACCCAGAATTCACACAAATATGTAAGTGAGGGCTCGGGAACTTGTCACCACAGATGCTTAACCTGTCCCATATGAGAAAAATACTTTGCAGTTATCCAGTGAAGCTAGCCCAGTCAACTGCAGGTTCAAAAAGTAAATTTTTCGTTTCTTCTGGTTTTAAATTTAGACATATTTGAAGCATATTTAAGCATACCAAGACAAACACAGTTTTTACAACTAAGCATAGTCATAGAATCATAGAAAGGTAGGACTGGAAAGGATCTCAAGAGTCATCACATCTAACAACCTGCACCAAAGGGGGGACCCAGTAAACTTTGACCATTCCTGACAGGTTTTGTCCAACCTGTTTTTAAACCATTCCAGTGATGGGGATCCCACAGAATAACCTTTGGAAGCCTATTCTTGTACTTAACTACCTTCATATTTAGGAAATTTCTCCTAATATCTAACCTGAGTCTCCCTTCCTGCATATTAAGACATTACTTCTTGTCCTGCCTTCAGTGGACATGAAGAACAATTGACCACTGTCCTCTCTTTAACATATCTTAAAACTGTTATTAGGTCCCCCATCAGCCTTCTTTTCCCAAGACTAAACATGTCCAGTTATTTTAAACCTTTCCTCACAGATAATGTTTCCTAAACCTGTTGACATTTTTGTTACTTTCTCCTAATATCTCCAATTTGTCTACATTTTTCCTAATGCGTGGTGCCAAGAACTGGACACAATATTCCAGTTAAGACTACCACTCCCCCTACTGAGTACAGCAGAAAAATTACCTCCAATGCCTTACATACAACATTCTTGTTAATACATCCCTATATATTAGCCTTTTCCACAACTGAATCACATTGCTGAATCATTTAATTTGTTATCCTCTATAACTCTCAAACCTTTTTTGGTAGGGCTACCACGTAATCCATTACTCCCCATTTTTTAGTTATGAATTTGAATTTTCTTTCCTAAGTGAAATACTTTGCATTTTGTATTTACTGAATTTCATCTTGTTGATATCAGATCAATCCTCTTTTTTGTCAAGGTCATTTAGAACCTAACACTGTCTTCCAAAGTGTTTGTAATCCCTCACAGCTTGGTATCATCTACAGATTTTATAAGCATATGCTCCAGTTAGTTATCCAAGTCATTAATGAAAATACTGAGTACTGCTGGACCCAGGACGTAGCCCTGTGGGTCCCTACTATATATAGCCTCCCAGTTTGACAGAAAACTATTTATAACTACTTCTTGTAGTCAGTATAATAATTAAAGCTAGACCAATCAGTATAGTAATTCTATCAGTCAGTATAGTAATTAAATCTAGGCCACATTTCACTAGTTTGTTTATATAGGACTATGTCAAAAGCTTTATTAAAATCAAAGTGACTGCTTCTGCTATCCACAAAGCCCGCAACCCTTTCAAAGAAGGAAATTAGGTTGGTTTTGCTTGACATTCTTGACAAATTCATGCTGGCTACGTCTTATAACTCTATTAACCTATAGTAGGGTTACCATACGTCCAGGTTTCCTGGACACGTCTTCCTTTTTAGATCCAAGCAACTGAGGAACGGGGTCCTAACGGGGAGCAGAAGTGGCCAAGCAGCTTCCTGAACATGAACAGCACAGCAGGGGCTCTGAACAGCAACAGGAGCTCACTGGCTGGTGACTAGTATCTGAAAAGAAGGGCCTATCTGGGAAAAAACAGACGTATTGTAACCCTAACTTATAGGTGCTTTCAAATTGACCATTTAATAATTTGTTCAAGTGTCTTTCCCATTAAGCTGACTAGTCTAGGATTCCCTGAGTCTTCTTACTTCCTGTTTTAAAGGTAGGTATTATGTTTGCTTTCCTCCCATCATCCAGGATCTCACTTGTCCTCCATGAGTTCTTGAAGATAATCACTAATGATTCTAATATTGCTGTAGCTATTTTCTTAACTATGCTAGAATGAATTTAATCAGGCCTGTGCTGACAGGACCAAGACATGGGCACCTGTCCTAGTCATTCAACCCAGAGGCAAGGATTGAGCCAAGACTCAGAACCAGGCTTGGGAGCCGGGAGCCAGGAACCAGAGCCAGAGATTGGATGAGGGAACAGAAGCAGGAGCAGTACAGACCAAAAATAGACTGGAACAAAGCTGGAGTAGGAGCAACCTCAAATGCCAGCATCAGCACTTAACAGCCAAAAACCTGCCACAGCTGCTGCTGGTGAACTTTGATGCAGACCTGTTGGCTCCTTTCAGTCAGTTGGGTGGGTTGGCCAATCAGGTGATTCCCTGCAGCCCAACCAAGAGGATTAACTTGCCTAATTGAGCTGGCCAGCCTCAGGCTCAGCTGAGAGTACTCAAATCCATGGTTCCTAACACTGATTAATACATCTAAACCTACCTACATATTCTTTTACCTGTTCTTTTCCTATTTTGGCTTTCATGCCTTCCCCCTTGTTATTAATATTAGTTCTGTTAAGTCTTGGTCACAGTTTAGCTTCCTTAGTGAAGACTGAACAGGCATTTAAACTCAGCCATCTTGAAGTCATCAATTCTTAGCTCTCCTTCCCTACTAAGCAGAGGACCTACATTTCATTAGATTTTTGTCTTTAACTATAGTACAGTAGAAAGGTTAACTTTGATATGCATAACAAAAATACCAGATTTTTTTCAGTGTCAAATAGTTGTTCAGGAAGATTTCTCTATAACCTGAAGGGTTCCATAGTTTGATTCATAAAAAATTAAACATTTAGGCACTACTTCCCATAGAAGACATTCACTCACATCTGTAGTTCAGAAGGCCATGTCTTTTATAACAATATTACCAAAAGTCATGGTGGTGACTCTAGCAAAGTTTAAGAAAATTCATTGCTATTAATTATATATATATAGAGAGAGTAAATTAATGAGCAACAGCAAGTGTTGCCATGATCACTCAATAATAAAAGTTCATTCTTTGGGTCTTCTAATGATTTACTGATTTTAGCTTTACATGTAAACAATATTTTAAATTAGGTGAGCTAATTTGAGGAGACACTAAAGGAAGAGAATTACTGTGGTTGAAAAACTGGGGTATGATTAAGCAGGAGTGGCCAAACTTATGGAACTTAAGAGCCACACAAGTTGATTATTAAACCTTCAAGAGCCGCACTGTGGCATATAGCCATATACTTTTACCTATTAAATTGATTTGCTGATGCTCTTCCGCGAGCCACACTTTTTCATTCAAGAGCCACATGTGGCTCCTGAGCTGCAGTTTGGCCATGCCTGATTAAAAGTAATGGCTTTACATTAAGAAAAGAAGATACTAGATTAACTATTTAAAGATAACCTCCTTCTTCTGAGACATATTAGAAGGTATAAAATCCTCCCAAAGGATTGCCCCATTGCTTGGGATATTTAGAAAAAGACTAGACAAAATACTACAAAATATGTTGTAAAGGATGGTTTTGCATTGGCAAAGGGAATAGACTACATAACCAAAGTGATCTTTTCCATTGTTAATTTCTAAGAATCTTAAATATAATGTACAGCCAAAAAGTAGGAGCTCTTTTTCTTCTGTTTTTATTTTTAATTTTTAAGCTTAAGCCAAAACATAAAGAGCCAACTGCTCCTCTATCTATCTGTGAATGTAGAGGAGCATTAAGCTATTTTGGGGATGGAAGGGACAAAAAACAGGTGGTTCCAAGCCTGCTGGATGCTCTTTGAAACCCTTTCTTGTGAACATGGCTATGAAACTGGTGCCAGGGCAAGTTACTTACAGCAACATTTTCCTCATCCCTTCTGCCACCCTTCAGGGATTGCATGGCTAAATTAATGCTCACTTTATGCCCCATTAAATTTGGAATAGCCAGAACAATGGGTGAACTATGAAGAATTACAAAGCATCACCCTCATCCAGTGAATAAACCATCTGTCATTGGAAGAGGAAAACATAACTGATGAAAGTGACAGAAAAGGTGTCTCACAAATCTTTGCATCCTTACACATTTATTCTACAGTATACAAAAAAGGTTTAGTCTATTAGCTTCTATTTTAATTTTTTGTACTCAATATTGTTGTGTTGAGCAGCCTGCTATCTTTGTTTGTGCTAATGCAGCTAAAATTGTTAATATATAGTACCCCAGAAGCAAAAAGCTAAACTACTAAGCTCAGCATTTTTTATTGTTGTTGCATTGTCGAAGCCCATACATATACTATGTGTAAGGAGAGGAATGCATTATTGCATCACATTCTTAATTGCACCTCGCTCTGCAGGATTCCATCGGAAACACTGCATGATGTATCTTTATAAGAAATATTATGCTGGGAGAATTTAGAAAAGCAGAAAGCTGGTAAACAAATGGTCATTGCACACAGAGGTATTATTCGTTGTGCATTAAATAATCTAAATCTTTCAACAGATTATCAAGAATTTTAGTAAAACAATTCCAAAGACTCTGACTCATCTACTTATATATACTACACAGTACAGAAAGTGCCTTTACTTTGTTCCTGAAAAGGAAATATGTTATCAGCCTTGTAATAGCTAGTGCTTCCATGCTTCTGAAAATTGTCAAGATATTCTTTCTGCCATAGAAACATATACTTGGACTTGAACATTTTTCAGATTTGAAATTATTTAAAAATTGGAGGGGAAGAGGGAGAATCTCTAGTCAGGACTACCCTGGATTGGTAATTGCATGTTTACTGACAAGATACTACCACTGCACAGTTGAAGGAAAGAAACAAGGACATGGAGTTCTCAGTCCTTAAATAAATCTTCCAGATTGTTATGTATCTCCATGCAATCTTCAGTCCTTACTCTTTGACAATTACAAGTGTACAAAGGTTCAAATGAGTGGTGTTAGAACGCACAAACATATCTATAAAGGCAGAGAAGCTCATTCAGAGATCTGTTGGGGATTTTTAATTCAAATCGATGTAGGAATGAGTCATAGGAATAGCAATTATTTGCAAGTTATTGATATGCTGTGTAGGGTTCTGTGTTACCTCAGAGAAATATGCTCATGAAAGGCACATTAAATCAAGGGCCCAAGTCATGTCCCTCAGATCTGTGTTTTGAAGGGCATCTACCTATAGATCTGTCTCTCCAGCACCACAAATAAGTGGGCGGTCACCCACTACCATGGCAATGTCCCCTCCTACAGAGACCCTGGAGAGAGATCTTTCCTAAGTCAGGGTTTATGTCACTAATAGGGATGGAGAGAGGACATGCCTGGAATGGGGAAGAATATGACCACCCTGCCACCACCTCCATAGCGATCTGTCAGAAAAGACAAGACATCAGCTACATTACTATTTCCATGACCTGTTCCACACTAGGAAATTACACCTTTCATGGGAACTTACACATTTCAATAGACTTTCATTGGGAAGGTTTCTTGGGGTGCAAGAGAAATTCATTGGGGGGGAGCAAAAATAAAGGAATGTTGAAGGATGAACCAGAAGGAAAAGAAAGGAGAAGGAGATCATCTCAATGCCTTGGATATGGAAATGTCAGATGCAATAGGTAGGTCTGCCCCTAGAAGAAGAGAGCTTACTGTTGGAGCTTTCCTAGTGATTCCTCTCTACATAGATTTTCCCCATGTAGAGGATGCTGTCACTGGTTCTCATCATTATCCTGGATTTTCAATAGGGCTTCCAGCCCATCTCCCCATCCCCTTTTCTGCTCCCTGGACTTAATCCAAAACTCACTGAAGTCAGTGGAAAGACTCCAAAGGTGATCACAATTAGATCACATTCCTTATCCTTAGCTAGGTATCTCTGCAGGATCTGAGGCAGATGGTAAGAGTGCCATGAAGATAGCTGAGGTCCTGTCTGTCCATGCAGGATGAGATAGGTCCACACACATTGCAATTCTCCAAGCAGCTAATCTAGGAGAGTTAGTTATTAGTATAGTCCTCCGCAATCTTTAGTCCTCGGTCTGGCAAAATAACTTTGCTTTGATACAAGCAAGACTGTTCCCAGAATATGGATATTCTATTCTATATACGTCTTTTTATAGCACTCATCTCTGTAATATCTGAGAAGCTATCAAGAGTTGGCTCATCATAATTAGTAGAAGGCACTGTCACACATTATAAACACCAGTGCAGAACTACAAAGACATAATTAAAGGAAAAAGATATTTTATAAAGGAAATACTTGATTCACTTGTAGTCTTTCCCTCTGTCTCCAATAGCTGGCTAAATAATATAAGCTCTTTAGTTATCAGATGCAGATGGAAAATGAATAGCTTCCATAAATCTGTTTAAAAATGTATTTTATTGAAAAAAATAGTACTATTTTATTAAAGTATATTTTATTTAGTTAAAATCCTGCTGCCAGTACGCATTTCTACTTCAATAAATTGACAACATATTAATGAAAGATTGTCAAAATTTATTTTAGTGACTCATTTTGGACCTTAACATTCCCTCTGTTTGATTCTTAGCACACAGATGTAGGATTGGAAATGGTGGGTTACTTACCAGTAACCGTCCTTCTTCGAGATGGGCTGCTCGGATTCATTCAGTATTAGGTGTCTACGTGCCGCAGCGCACGATTGGCCGGAACTTCTTTTAGCCTTAGCCTGTCAGGACAGGGCTGGCAGCCACCGTCCCCTGGCCATATATATGGCCCAAGCCCTGCTCCTCTCCAGTTCCCATTAATTGCTAACTCCAAGTAGCGGGGATGGTGCGAGAGGACTGAATGAATCCGAGCAGCCCATCTCGAAGAAGGAAGGTTACTGGTAAGTAACCCACAATTCTTCTTTGAGCGCTGCTCGGATACATTCAGTATTAGATGACTGATAGCCGTACTGTGGAAGGTGGGCGGAGTTAGAACTTTCTCCGCCATCAGCACGGCTACCCACAAATGGCACAGCCCCCAAACTGGGTGAAGAAGCAGTGGGCCACCAGGCGAACACCTACGGACACACAACTAAGTGCAAGATCCTCAGGAAGAGGCATGCATAAGAGTGCCCAGCGGTCTTTTGCCACTCTGTCAGGAGACTATAACCCCAACAGGGGCAGTCCTCGGTTCATTGTCAGAGAATTTGCTATATCATAACAGCAAAGAACATCCTTGTCACCAGCAAGACCATTTAGTGTAGGAGGGTTGCCCCTTCCTAGAAGAATCAACTCCTGAGAAAGGCAGTCATGATCCAGGGCAACAGATTCCCACAGCTGCAGGCAAAGGGCAAGGGTAGAATAATTGCTGCCCTTGCCACCTCAACCCCAAAGGGGAAAGGTGAATTGGGTTAAATTACTAACCAAGACTGGGGCGGGGAACACATTGCCCCTTGGCCAAACAGGAGATAGGCAAGAGGCCTTCCCCCATTGGCATACTGGCAGGAGATGGCATGGGTAGGATTGATGAGGGGCACCCTAAACTGAGGTATCCCAGCTCCATATGGAAGCTAACACAGGAAGAAGGGAAACAAGGAAGGAGTGGGTAGGGACCCCTACCCCTTCATCAGTTGATGAATGGGAATGGAGGGCCTAGAGGAAGGGCCCAGGAATAAGGCATAGATGCTTGGCAGACCCACCTCTGGGGCCCAGAAACATCAGAGACACTCCTTCAGGGAGGTTGTCGTAAAGAGAGAAGTAGACATCTCAGAAGGGCCCTTCTTTATAGGTAACCCTTAAGCAGGTTATTGTAGTAAAAAAGATGGCCTTTAGGTACACTCATCCTAGTATCAGGAGAGAAACTAGGAGAAAAGTGATCTTTATCCAAGAATTTTGAAGGAACTTGCACATGAAATTGCCAGCCCTTTAGCAAGGATTTTTAAAGTATCAGTGAACACAGGGGTTGTACCTTATGACTGGAGAATTGCTAATGTAGTCCCTATTTTCAAGACAAGGAGTAAAAGTGATCCAGGTAACTACAGGCCTGTCAGTTTGACTTCAGCAGTAATGCAAGGTCTTGGAGAAAGTTTTGAAGGAGAAAGTACTTAAGGATATTGAGGAAAATGGTAACTAGGATAAAATACAACATGGCTTTTCAAAAGGTAGATCATGCCTGACCAACCTGATCTCCTTTTTTGAGAAGATAACAGATTTTTTTGGATAAAGGGAATGCAGTGGACCTAATTTACTTAGATTTCAGCAAGGCATTTGATACAGTTGCACACAGGGAATTATTAGTTAAATTGGGGGAGACGGGGATTAATATGAAAATAGAAGGATGGATAAAGAACTGGTTACAGGGGAGACTACAGAGGGTCATAGTGAAAGGTGAACTGTCTAGCTGGAAGGAGGTTACTAGTTCCCCAAGGGCTGGTCCTGGGACCCATCTTATTCAACCTTTTTGTTACTGATCTTGGCACAAAAAGTGGGAATGTGCTAATTAAGTTTGCAGACGACACCAAGGTGGGAGGTACTGCCAATACAGAGGAGGATTGGGATAGTATACAGAATGATTTGGATGACCTTGTAAAGTAGAGCATTAGAAATAGGATGAAATTCAACAACAGGAAGTGCAAGGTCATGCACTTAGGGACAAATAACAGGAATTTTTCTTATAAGTTGGGAATACATCAGCTGGATTTGACGGGGGTGGCAAAGGACCTGGATGTACTGGTTGATCACAGAATGACAATGAGTAGCCAATGCGATGTGGCAGTGAAAAAAGCTAATGTGGTTCTGGGGTGCATCAGAAGGGGTGTTTCCAGTAGAGATAGGGAGGTGTTAGTACCATTCGACAAGGCACTGGTGCCACCTCACTTGGAGTATTGTGCACAGTTCTGGTCACCCATGATTAAGAAAGATGAAGTCAAACTGGAACAGGTGCAAAGAAGGGCTACAAGAATGATTCGTGGAATGGAAAATCTTCCCTATGAGAGAGGACTTAAAAAGCTTGGTTTGTTTAGTCTGAGCAAAAGAAGGCTGAGAGGAGATATGATTGCTCTTTATAAATACATTAGAGGGATCAACACAAGGGAGGGAGAGGAATTATTTGAATACAGCGCCAATGTGGACACAAGAACAAATGGATACAAACTGTCCTTCAGAAAATTTAGGCTTGAAATTAGATGCAGATTCCTAACCATCAGAGGAGTAAAGTTCTGGAATAGTCTATCAAGGGAAGTGGTGGGGGCAAAAACCTTAGGTGCCTTCAAAACCGAGCTTGATAAAGTTTATGGAGAGAATGACATGATGGACAGTGTAGCTTGGCCATTGTCTGTCTTTTACTACTCATGATGGGTATGACAGTGACCTGGAAAGGGGCATTGGATCGAGTGGGTTCTGAGTTATTACAGAGAAGTTCTTCTTGACTGGATGTTGTGGACTTGCCCTCATGCTCAGAGTTTAACTGATCACCATATTTGGGGTCGCGAAGGAATTTTCCCCCAGGGCAGATTGGCTTGGGCGCTGGGGTTTTTTGCCCTCCTTTGTAGCATTGGGCATGACTCACTTGCTGGTTCATTCTCTGTAAGTCTTTAAATCATGATTTGAGGACTTTAATAGCTCAGTTATGGGTTTGAGGTTCATGGTAGGAGTGGGTGGGTGAGGTTTTTGTGGCCTGCAGTGTGCAGGAGGTCAGACTAGATGATCATGTTGGTCCCTTCTGACCTTAGAGTCTATGAGTATGAATTCCCCATGTTAGGTTGTCCCCGACCAAAAATGGGGGGGAATGACCTGAGGTAGGGGTGGTGAAAACATTGCAGGGTTCTGGGGGGAGGGGGCTTACGCAATTTCAGCACTTGGTGCACATTTCTGTCTCCTGCCCCTGCACTCTACTCTCCCAGTACACCGACTCACATAGGGAGAGCTGTGCCAAATCAAGGGAAGGGTATCTGGCCATCGCTGTAGATGGGTCAGGTCCACCTCGAGAGTCATGCCTCCAACTTCAGAATCAGAGTGATTGGAGACGGCACGTGGCTCAGAAGGTATTCTCATCTCTCACTTTTATGGAGAGGCAGTCAGCCTTCATAACATAGCTGGCTGACTCATTCTAGCGGCAGGTGCAGGGTGTTGGGTCCCAGCTACAAAGGGCCAACTACGAGGGATCTTGCATAGGTCCTGATGAGGAGAGAGGGCGACACCTTAGGCAAGACACAAGATGGACATGGTCTGTAACATCTGCTCCAAGGGAAGGAGTGTTATTGGCATGCCACCCCACTTATTGGAAGGGTTAAGGCTTGGGCAGGTCCTGGGTGGGAGGAGGGAAGAGGGAAAGATCCCAGGAAGAGGAGGAAAGCATAAGGCAACCCTTACTTAGGGAAGACAAGAGAGAACTGTTGTGTCCTTTAAGGAACACAGAGGGGCAAGAGGGAACGGTATGAAAACATCACCCATAAGGCATCAGGCTTTCCAGTCAATTAAGGTCTGTAAGTTTCCCTGGGCCAGAGTTCTGCAGGGGAACTACCCTGAACTGAAAACCACAGGTCCTCAAATGGCTCACACAAGTGTACGAATACCGATGGTGGTCAGGAGTTCTATCCCCTACTATCTCCCTTCGTAGCAATTCTAGGGAGGAGAGGGGTGCAATAGAAAGGTCAAGGCAGCTCCTAGACAGCTGTCTAGGGCTTTTAGGGGAAAGCGACCCTTGCCTGGTAGAGGGCAGCACCAGAGCAGAGGAGGTTCCAGTCAACAGCTAAACTGAGGTCTGCCTGTGGGCAGAAGAACCAGTGTCAAGTGATGAAGGTCCTTGGGGAGGAGGGGTAGGGGCTGAAAAGGCAAAAACCCCTACAGTGAGACTGAGGATCTCCCAGGCAAAAGCCTAATATGAGTCTGAGGAGCATGGCCCTGATATAAAGGGGGCACCGCCTGGGGGGGGTGAGGCAGAAGATAGAGTGCAAAGGGGTATGAGCTTGCCCCCTTGCCCGTCACCTAAGGGGTGGGGTGCATCATCCCGCAATAGTTTCCCCCTGATCCATTGCAGGCTGACACGGATGAGGAGTGCTCTTGGGATAGCGACATGGGAGCGCACCCTTTCAGTGTACCTGACTGCGAAGGAGTTGGCCAAAGTGTAGGCATCCTACCCTTGACCCAGAGGGCTATAGGATTTTTTGGTTTTGGGGTTTTTTTTTTGCAGGGCATGATGTGCCTGCTTTGCATACCTCTATGACCTCCGGGTTCCCACTGAGGCTCCAAGGGCATATGCGTCTGGAAGCAAGTACGTGTGAGGAGGATTCTCTGGTGGCCAGGCCCTTACTTGACCCAAAGGGTATTGGAAGGGAAGAGGGAGGCACATTGTTACAGGAGAGGAGGAAGAGGTGTCCTGAGGCTGATTGTGAGGGAGTGTTCAGCAAAAGCATTTAAGGTTCCGCTCTGATGTTCAAGGGTTCTTATGGAGTGAGAAACGACCCTGTTGGAGTTGATCACCTATGAGGCAAGGGGACCATCCTCCTGTGGTCCAAAGGCTCCTAAAACATAGCCATTTTGTTTGTGTGCGAGGGGGGGATACAACAAGGACCCCTCCCCCATGCGTTGAAGGGGTCACAGTAGACTGGGGATGTTGAGGCACCTGGGGAGTGAGTGTAGCCAAGGCTCTGGACACAGTCACTATGGATCATGGAGTCAGTGGACAGGTAAAGAGAGAGACTGCCCCTCTAAAGGGAAGTCTAATATGGCCTACAGTAAGTCCTGGGAGAGGTCAAGATCCTGAGCCAGGCTGCTTGGCATGTAACCACAGCCGTAGCAATGCTGTGGCTGACTGTGTTCAAGGCATCAAAAGCCACTGCAAAGGCATGGCAAGATGCCAAGGCACCTTCCTTGATGAAGACATTCAAATTCCCCAAGTATTCTTATGGGAGGAGGCTGCTGAAACTCCTCATAGGATCCCAGAGGTCTAGGGAATCTTTTAACCAAGGCCTGATGGCCAGGATCCCTCTCCTGAAAAGCTGAAAACTGAGTAGTTTTTTCTTTTTAAGCCAGGAGGTCAAACCTTCTGGGACTCCTAGAGAACCCTGAATGAACCAGTGGGCTCGGTCAGCATGTCCCAGCAATGTCAAGGGCACAAGTATGGGGGGGGGAAATCATAATGGCGGCCGGAGGGGTTTGAACCCCAGGTCAAATAGGGGGTTCTGGTTTCCCCCCAGGGGTGTGACGCTGACCCAGGCAGGTGGTGGCCTGGTGAAGGTGTTCAAGTGTGGTAGATTCTTCTCTGTAAGACCCTGGTCCCTGCTCGTGGCTGTAGTCAGGAGAAAGGACAACCCCGGTACTGGGGTGCCCTCACCAGGGCCATGACACAAAGTAGGGATTCCCCTTGTGGACCCACAGTAGGAGGTAGCCAGTTTCAAGTGCAGTGCTGGGAAGAACCGGTGCCGCAGACCCTTGGGCCTGAGGAATGCACTTTCAGATCTCTTGCGGTGCTGAGGCAAGGTTGTCGGAGCTGTAGGTGTTGGAGCCCGTAGTCTTGCAGTGGCCCAGGCCCAAGTAGTGAGTGGCTCCCCCTGGTGCTGGGTAAAGTGGAGGAAGGAAGAAGACGTACTTACCATTTGTTTCAGCAGCCTGCAGTGTATTCAGGGGCCGGAGGGCTTCTGTCACTTCAAAGGCCTCCGGTGTGGTTGGCACCATGATAGGCTCCAGGCGCTCACCCCAAAAGGGAGTGCCAGACACGGCGCTGGCACTTCAGTGCCAGAGTTGGTCCTGAGTTTGCTTACCTGGGTTCTGCTGGGGAGCGGCGTCGAGAGATCCCTGGTGCTGACTGGCCAGTAGGACTGCTGCCAACACATGGAGCTCGTGCTGATCGCAGATCTTTATTCAGCGCTAGAGAGCAACACCAAGAGGGTTCTTGTGCCGACTGAGTACACAGTGCCAGGATAGAGGCCGATTGCAGCTGTATTCATAGCCAGAGAGCAGCGGCAAGAGGGCTCAGGTGCCAACTGAGCACACAGTGCCAAGTTAGAGGCTGATCATGGCTGTATTCATAACCAGAGAGCGGCACCGAGGGGGCTCCGGTGCCAACTAAGCACACGGTGCCGAGTTGGAGGCCGATCGCTGCTGTATTCATAGCCGGAGAGCGGCGCCAAGGGGGCTCCAGTGCCGACCAAGCACACAGTGTGACGGGTCCGGTCTCGGCTTTTCTTCAGAACTGGAGATCGGTGAGCAGAGCTGGCGAAATCCTGACGTCAGCTGCGGGACCCGTTCCTGGGCGCATTATGCAGCCTTCGGTCCCTGCTGAGTCCTTTGCTTAAGACCTGCAAATAGAGCATAATACACCCAGTGAAGCTCACATGGGCATTAAGAAACCCTTCCATCGTGTTTGGGTTTCTCTTGGAAGGACATGGTAGGAGCACTGGTGAAGTGCGCAAACAGATCTTCCAGTTCATATATACGTAAAACAGAACAAAGAGACCGGTCCTTGCATAAAGCAAGAACAGGCTGTTCCATAACCATCGCTGAGGGTGGAAAAAAAGGAACTGGGGAGGAGCAGGGCTGGGGCCATATATATGGCCAGGTGGTGGTGGCTGACAGCCCTGTCCTGACAGGCTAAGGATAAAAGAAGCTCCAGCCAATCATGCGCTGTGGCACGTAGACACCTAATACTGAAAGTATCCGAGCAGCACTCAAAGAAGAACATGGGTATTGTTTTTGCAGTCTACCAATTAGTGTAATATTGCAATGCTAGAAGAGGCTTGCCTTACTACAGCAGCCATTTCCCACACATTTCAACTGTGCAAACACTCAGAAGTATCCATATCTGCTGCTGTTGAATTTCTTTTTCTGAAGTCTCGTTCTCCATATCACACAGACAATGTACTTTCCCTTCTTTGCTGCACAACACCTAAAAACACATGCCTGTGCACTTAGTTAGTGGATTAAGGCCTGTAATGACCTTATACTTTTTCTGAATTTAGTATCTATACAGAGTAGACTGTGAATGAAATTGCATGGATGTGAGGGGGCTGGGATTCAGGAAAACTAACAGTAGTGTATAGAGCTGTTCTTTCCTTAAGCATCCCATTCATCTGAAAAGTGTTAAATGTAACAAAAACGGAACACAAGACAAAACACAGCAAAGAAACCACAATATATAAGCAGAATATGGTTTAAGACACCTCCAGTACACTGTATTTCCACACAAATCTGGCTGTAAACTGTATTTTACATCACCAAAATGGACTTTTTACATTATTAGCCACAGTCCTCTAGCACTACTTTTTCTTCAATGCCACACAGCCATTCTCTAGTTGGCAGCCCCCTAGTATTTTCCCCCCTCCCCACTGCAAACAACTTATATAAAACCAAGACTGAAGAGAGCAGGTAGACTGGATCAAATATGAACCAGCAGAAAGGCTATTGCTCCAGTCCCTGCATTTTCTTCACCCTTTCTCTTATACACCCATCTTGTACCACTACAACAATTCTCCTGTCAGGAAGGTTCAGCCAACCTTCAAGTCCTCCTCTGATGCTAATTCTGACTGGCTATTGAACAACGCTGGCTTCACTCTCTCATGCACTGTATTTATGCAGCAATTATGGTACTGATCTGATGAACACCACAAACGCAGCTTCAAATCAGTAGGTATAATTCAGCAAAACAGGCCCCTGCTAAAATTACTACTGCTTTCAAGGGGAGATTAATTCTTTTGATGCACTCCTTTCAGCAACCCTCTTCTGAGTCATTCATATCACAAGACAAATCAGTGCAATACGTAGCCAAACAGTATGATATTCAAATTGGACATTGTTCTGCCTCTGATATCTGAAAATAAAGTAGCAAATGCCTTTTTTCTTAAATGATTCTTCAGGTCAGAGCGACAAGAAGTACAAGACCCCTTTTTGCTGAAAGTTGCTCTTATTGTAGGTTCTATATTGGGATCAAAATCTTTGATGTAAAAAGAGATGATATTTCACAAGAAAAGGCTGAAACGTTTAATGCTGAGTAGAAGATAACAGACTTCACAACTTCATGTGTTTTGGATCTGTAACTTCAGAAAACAAAACATTATGCTGAAAGAAATGAGGTGAAGATGCAAGTGCTGGCAAACTCATGCAACTGACATTTTATTCATAAACAAAAATTATGTATTTGCAGTTGACCTGAGTTATTAGGGCTTGATCCAGAACCAATGAAGATAATGAAAATTGTTGCACTGAATTCAACTGGAGCTGGATTAGGGCACAGGAGATTGCAGGACCTACAGACAGTGCTCCAAGTAATATGGTTTCTGTAGTGGGCATGAACTTGCTTCCATTGAAACTGAGTTCCCATTCCTAGTTTTGGTGCTGGAACAGAGCTGAAAGAGAATCCATAAGATATCAAAAATGCTTTCTTATGACTTTAACCCTGAAAATGACTGACTGCTTAATGAAAGTGTTATGCAGTTAGTCCTGCCTCAAATCAGGTGGCAGGGAATAGGACACTGGAGGTTAACAAAATAATTTGCTTCCATTTTGATGCATCCTAAGCTTCCATTGCAGGGAGAGTAAATCTCAGTGGGCTAACATATTCCCTGATGCAGGGCCAAATCCTAAACTTATCACTTAGTGGTAACTAAATAATTCAGGATACCACACAGAAAATATTTTCCATTTTTTTAAAGTGATATGGAACAATTTTAAGGCCATCTATAACTGAAAGGGATACTGTTACTTCTGTTGGAATTAATCTCTCTAACCATATTTAGAGAAATCTTTAAATTCTGTCTGAGTGCAGCTAGGGGACAAATTATGAAGTTTACACTCAGTTTAAAATCAGTCTTTGCTAGGTAGAGCTTCAGTAAGTATTTCACCTAATTAAATATTGAAAAATAAACTGAGTAAGAGATTGAAGATCAGGAGCAATCTTCGGAAACAAATAGTAAATATCTTGTACAAAGTCAGTAGAGTTAATTCATTGAAGACTACAGTCAGAGCGTGTGGAGATTGGGAAGAGGAGAGAGGAGATGGAAATGTATATATTGACCAGAAGCAGACTAATCAGAGTATAGAACTAAAAACAGATTCATAGAAATTGACTGTCTGGAAAACAATAACACCACAGTACAGAAATCACAAGACTATTGCCAAGTGCATTAGCATGCTGCAATAAAACCCCCCTGAATAGGACATTCTTTCCCACAAGTTCAATTTTGCATCTCTGAGCACGAGGTTAGTGATTTGTTTCACATTAATCACAGCAGCCTGTTAGTCCTGTGTCTTAATATTCAGGGTAAGCAATCAGAATTCTTCCTTACACTTTCCACTTACTTTTATGCATTTCTTTAATTCTAAGATAATAGGTGAGTGCAACAAGGGAGCCTGATTAGATCTAACAAAAATAAGCCACATATAAATAGGCTTTTTAAAAACTTTCCGTGAACCATTCCATGGAAAGGCTTTGTTAGTTTTTTATATATAACTTACATACCACTCTTTGCTAAAAGAGGACATTTCACTTGCCTTTTCTAGCATTTTGAGCTCAATATGACTTTGTGATTTTTCATGCACGTACTTTATGTAAAGCAGATAGGCTCACATACAATCTTGTTTAGAAGACTAAAAACATTATAGGTAACTTAGTAACATTGTCAGAAACATATTACACTAAGAAAGTCCTGTAGACCCAAGTTGAAACTGTAATATCACTGGTTTTTATAATTTTAGTCTTCTGTGAAAGGTTTTTGGTTCATAGACTCATATCACTTTTGCCATATCCGTTCCAATGCTATCCAAACCATAACAAAAATAGATAAGTTCCAAGGGGGAAGCCATATTAATCTAGTTCAGCAAAACAAGCAAGGAGACCTGTAGCACTTAAAGACTCAGGGCCATCCTTAGAAGCGGGCAAAAGGGGCGATCGCCTTGGGCCCTGTGGTTCCATGGGCCTCGCAACTGCCCTACCTCTTTGAGAAATATATGTGTAAAGATTAGACAAAACAGAAAAAATCTTTAAACTAGTTGCTTTTCCCACTTATGTCTGGAATATGACATATTTTGTTTGAAAATACATAATTGTATGAATTATGTTCCAAATAGCAAAAACCCTTTTTTCATTAAGGTGAGGTTAATCAGGTCTCCTAATCTCTCAACATAAAAACTGATTTGCTGAGTTCCACAGCAGCTTTGCCATCATCAGGCCAATCAGAAACACTGACCTGTTGAACTGTGGTGATAAAAGTCGTACTGTATCTTAATAGCAATAGTATAAGTCTTGTCTATTCTAGCAACAGATCTGATATTTTGTTTTCTTAATAAGATAAGCCTGTAAACAAGAACCTGAAAGAAGAGTGGAAGCTTTCAAAGCACACAGAAGTAAAACTTAGTGTTTATTTTCTGAGATGCTGCAATATTCAGGCCCTTTCAGCTGCTAAGAGATTGAAGAATGACTTGGAACAGACCAATAATGTCAGAAGAAGTAAGAAGTGCACACTAGGCAGCCATAAGAACGTCATCTGACTTGTACTGGCAATTGATTTCAATGGAATTGCAACTACCTGTCAAGGTCAAGAGTGCTTTCTTGACAGTATGAATCTCTGCACCAAGCATAAATATACAATGATAATTTGTATTTGAATAATATATCCAAAAAGCAGAATAAATCTGACATTGGAGATACAGTACTTCAAATTTGTCCATGTTTTGTAATAATTTTCTTAATGTGTTAGATGTTATTTTAGCAGAATAGTTTTACTGAATACTCTTCCCGGAAGAATACAGTAGAACCAATACAAATTGTATCTTTGTTTTGCAATATGTCATTTAAAATTATTCCACTAAAAATAAAACCAACTTTATCAGACATCGAATTGCATTAATTTATTTTCCAAGTTGTTTGGTTCAGCCACTGAATCAAAAAACACCAAATTATTTGCTCAACTGTAATGCTGAGTGACTCCTAAAAGGGGTTTATCTCCCGCTAGAGTAGAATGCACTCATCTCATTTGGGTCGTGTATATTTATAAATAACTCCAAGTATGACTATTATTTTTTATTTCTCCTGTATGATATGTGTGCAGTGCTCCACAAACAAATGGAAGGCATATCTCTGCCTTGAAATGTTGACAATCTAGGCATCTGACCCTGAGTGGTGTGGAAGACTCTCCTTCCCAGTTTAGTGTACCTCATTTGAAAGGACACAATTCATTATAATCCCCAAGTTACATGTGCTCTTCACAAATTAGGTGTCCCCCTCACTTTTATTGTTGAAAATTATTTACATCAGAATAGGGCCAGGCCAAGGTTTTTTGGCACCCTAGGCCAACACTGATTTTGGCACCCTCTCAGTTGCCAGCGGGGATCTGGCCCTGGCCAGGGAGCAGTGCTGCTGCTGAGGTCTGGCCATGGGCAGGAGTCTGGCCCCAGCCAGGGAGCAGCATCATGGGGAGAGGTCGGGCCATAGGCTGGGAACAGAGAAGGGCAGAATAGGCTTGCTACCTCCCCCCCCCAGCCCAGCCCTTGGCACCCCCTAATTCTTGGTGCCCTAGATGAGTGCCTAGGTTGCCTCTGTGGAAGGACCAGCACTACATCAGAAATAATCATGAAACGGATTACAGAAAGGAAAGAAGGAATCACACAATTTATATTTCCTACATGTATAATATTTTGTGGGACTCATTTTGTTTCTTTGTAACATAGTGCATCCTTCTATTTGGGCCACAGAAATTTAGGTGGTATGGCGCCCACAATTTAAAGGGCCTAGGTGAGACATAACACTGAAATGAGTGACAAAGGGAAGAGCTAAAATAGAGATTATGAGTCACTATGCCCAACAGGCCAAATACGGGTTCCACCAAAACACGAGTTAATACTCCCATTGGCTTCAATAGGCCAAAGATATGGCCCTATGGAGCAAACATACTTTGTTAGATACCCAATTCAGAAGGAAGAAGGAACTATGCTTAAGATGTAGTAGTTAATAATCCAAGGGGGGATGCAATGGCTATGACTTGAGGAGTTACAGGTAAGCCTTTTTAAATGGAAAACCACAGGAAAGGAAAATAACAGACCAGAAAGTGGCAAGACTTCTGCGTAGAGTAAGAAAGAAAAGCCCTGGATGCTAAGAAAACAAAATATGACTTCAGAAGAAACTGATTAATATAAGAGGCTCATTTCTAATTAAATTGACAATGACTATAATTTCGACCAGTTTTTAAACTGGTTTTTGTTATTTCAAAAAATACCGACTGGGAATCAAAAAATTCCTATTTGCTACATGATGAGTTTGAACTTATTTGCAGCAAAATATATCAGAGTCACATCAGTAATTATATTTTTTTCATATTTGTATATGAACCTATTTTTAAACTGCTATTTCTTGAATACTGATACACTGTTTTAATCAATAAAACTTTTGCCCTCTAGCCCAAATATCTGTCTTTCTGAATAGCAGTATGTAACTGACAATGCAATACAACTTACATAATTAGTTGTGGAGTCTCACACCACAATTAATTGACATGTCAACAAGAAGCTGTAAGTAAGTTTGTAAAAAAAAAAGATGCTTCTAAATTTTTTTTAGTTTCTTCCATCTTAAGTATTATCTAATAATAATATGGTAACCTTACAGTAATTAACACCATATAAATGCATAGTGATTATATACTGAAAACTGAGACAATAAAGGTAGCATACTGGCTTTCATATAGCTGTTTCGTCACCTGCAAGCTTCCTGATAATGAATATGCTATTAAAAACATTTGTGATTTTTTTTTTCTTTTAATTTTCATCTTTCTCAAGTGTGGTAATTCTCCAATAAACTTCTCTGACTTCCTGAATAAGTAAGTTTAATTATTCCTCATTATTAAAAGAAACAACTAAATTCTCCCTCACTGACAGGATGTCATAGAACTAGATGACCTTCCTACGTACAATCATGAATGAAAATGGGCCTGACAACTTGAAGGAAAATAGTTGATCAGACATTAGGACATTAATATAGTTAATACAATAATGTCTTGGGTCTAGACTATCCAATGCTCTCAGAAACAGTCTTTTACAATATGAGAAATCAAAACAGACTTTAGTTTTACTACAGCATTAGACAAGTCCAAGCTTTCCAACAATTTATTCATTGATTTCTTCATCTGGTTGTTTTAAACATGCTTTTAAAACATACTTGATAACTAGTAAAATTGTATACAATGCAAATGATATTTCAGATAAGTTTTATTGACTTAAAGCTATGGTAATAAAATTATAACAATCAGTATTATTTTGATTTATTGCAAATTTTACTTTTGTATTTAATGGACTTGGTGTAAGGCAGAGTTGAATGTAATACTGCTGCCACCTGAAGGTCACTATTGAAAAGTGTGATGGTTCATTTCTATCTACTTAAATCTAATGAAGAGCGAAGTGGCAAGATTAAGTAACTAAGGAGGAAAGCACATTGTATGCAATATAGCATTATTTTGACACACAGTGGTTGTTCCAGGATATTATCTGCAACTAGTGGTACACATTCCACATGCACTTTCTGATGAAAGTACGTTGTGTGTGCAGGCATCTGTTAGTGTTCCAGGCATTTTGGAATGTTGTTCCATTGTTCAGAAGCCAAATGGCATTCTGGCACTTCTGATAATTTTAAATTAAACCAATTCTAAAAATATTTGAACTTTCATGTGAGCCTTTTTTTAATAATCCTGCATAATGGAACAGACATTGATGAGCAGATAATGTGAAATCAGTTACCTGAAGAATCAGCATCCTGAGCAAATTAATACCATAGTGTTTGGAATATACTTTCATAGGCAGTGAAGAATATGGTGCATATACCATCCTACAGGACTGCAATTAAGAAGTATGTTAGTGTTATAAGGTATTCTTGTCAAAAGTGTGTTTGAGCACTTCTTTTTATTTTCAGGATTCAAACATGGGGGAGTGTCCATGCAAGGCTTAAGAGAGAGTGAATCTCTGGGGTTGGGGGGAGAAATATTCATGTTTTGAATAGGAAGCACCCTGGCTACCCATAGAAAAAGTGCATAATCAGTAGCTAGAATTTACATTCAATCGAGCAATCTTGGGGCTCTTATTCACATTTTATCCAGGTAAACTTTCATGGAAACAACTAGAATTTACCTCAGTGGAGATTAAATGAAAACTGAGTATACTTATTTTCCTCAGAAGTGGAAATATGTTGTTGAATACATACTACTGATTATATACAATGTTCATTAAAGGGGTAGTAAAGATTTGAAATGAACATAGTTCCCAATGTACATTAACTCACGGCAGAGTTCTGTAAATTGTCACATTCTGATTTGGTGACAAAGATTTTTTTAACTGAATTGGGATGATTTATTTATGTGATTCCATTAAATGTTTTGGGACTATATGATATTGCCTGAACACAGTGGTTCCTCTGGAACTTGTCACCATAGTTAGGGTTACATCTTGCTAACTATATTGTGCAGGAACTAGAGTCTATAGTTATTTTGTAATGAATAATGTAGTGTATATATTAGTGTTAGAATATATTGGAAATGGATCCTGAGAATAAAAAAATGAAATTATCTTTTCCTAGAGATTTTTGTTTTCAACTTTACATATTCCTTTTGCAAATTTTAGGAGAGGAAGTTATGGTTGGAGGGTTGCATAAATCTGGTGGGAAACTGTGCATTTTTTTACTTTTTGAAATTTTAGACATTTATAAACATTTAGAATTTTGGTATAGAAAATAGAATATTGTGAGAATAACTGTATTTCACTGAAATGTGCTTTTATCCTTAACTGTTAATCATGCCAGAGGATCTGGCTCCCTACCGTTGAAATTACTTTTTTGAACTTTTCCCAATGTACTAGAAAAATTCTACCCTGGGATGAAATGGGGCATGTACCATTTTAGGATAAATGGTTTGTCAGCAAGGAAGGAGTTGGGGGGAGGAGGGATAGAAATTCTTGATTGTAACAGAAACCAAACTAAGAACCAGCTACTGCTATTTTGTAATATGCAGAGAGGATACCTAATGGTACCATGTAGTATAAAATGGTATGACAGTTTTATTGTTGTGAGTGTGGGACAGATATATTATGCAACTTAATCTGAGTATCAGCAAAACATTGATGCCATGCCACATAACATGTATTCTGATTATGCCTCATGTTACAGGAAAAACTGTTTGAGAAAAGTTTTAAATTTCACTAAGAGAGTTTTTCATATCTTCCTCTGTAAACCAGTGTTCTATTAGTCAACATAGACCAAAAATTCTTTGACTCATTGATCAAAGGAGCCACAAGATAGAGTTATAGATCCTTGACTCTCTTCCAATTGGCAGTGCCTCTCAAGTCAGGGGAGATAGGGCCAGATTCCTTCCTCTTTATGCTGGAAATGGAGGGAGTGGAGCTGGACAGAGAATACACTGCTCAGAGACAGGACAGCCAGTCCTCTAAATATTACCTATGCTATTGATGTCAACAAAGGTTTAGCATGTTGGATGAGAAAACTAATCAGAGGTCCTCTCTGCAGATCTTACAGAAGAATTCTGTAAAATTCTGTAGAATTCTGCAAAAAACTCTATACTTGAATCATCATCTCAGATTCACATAGCAAAAAGCTTGCTAGCATTCCGTGAAATATTGGCCTTAAGAGAAAATTCCCAGAAACACAAGCTATGGAAAACACACTATAAAAGATGGATACTTGAAGCTGTTATTTTCAAGAAATAGCTAATAAACACTGAAGACTCATGGCATATACCCAAACATACAGCCAAATTCAGGGGCCAGACTAAGAAATCTTATGTGTAGAGGTACTCAAGGTTATTGTTACTTACATCTCCTTTCCCTGACAACATCTACGTTACAGCAGCTTAGTATTAAAAAGGACTACAGTATTTATACTCCTTTTATCTCACACCTACAAGTAACTCACCCATACTCATCTATTTATATAACACCATTGAATTCTGCCTCAGTTAATCTAACTGAATGTCTATATGAGTCTATGCTGGTGTTTACCATTCTTATTTGCTAGCACTGTACATCCACTTTGTACTCATTCTGCCATACTCAGTAGAGCTGTACTGTTTACACCAGCTGAGTATCTGGTTCTCTTTGCATAGATTTAAATGGCTACACAAATACTGATTTGTCAGGATTAATTACTGCACCTGTTAGCATTGCAGAAGATTCGCAAACTTTGGCTTAGTGATTAAAAAGATTTACAAAAAGTCTTCAAGGAGATGGCTTAGGCTAAACTTGTTCTTAAGTAGGAAAAAGACTTCAGTCCTGGAATATGGACTCTGGCCATCAGGAAACTATTCAGAGTCAATTTAGTCAGTTATCTTACGTTGGATTTAGTGACACATCTATGTCAATCACTGTATGTGGGAAATTATTGGAGATTTGTTGATATAGATGCTTGAAAAGCGGGCCCATTAATTGCAATCACTAGAAATGACATTGGTTCATTTGGAAAAATTGAATTCCAAAATGTACTCACAACTTTAAATCCTTTATTGAGTGAGCCCTCACCTTGTATGTTCAGCTTCCATTCTCACTTCATGCATGTTACTGTGTACATCATACAGGCTGTCCATCTCCATTTAGAGCCACCTCTAAATGCCTATGAACCAAATCCTGAAGTTCTTAATCAGTTTTAACTCAGCTCTTATTAAGACAAATGGTCATTGCACAAACATTACATAAATAAATGAAAATTTACCTGAGAAAAAATGAAAAAGCACCTCAAAATCTGGCCCAAAGAGAACAGCTGAGGCCATACAGTACATCAACTGCATCTTCATGGAATCATTGTATTCAGCAATAGAAGAGTGTTTCATTTCTGAAATAGGCTCTTGAACTATGACTCCAGACAGATGAATCACAGTTAACTATTTACACAAAGTAATCTTTGATGACTAACAGCCAGCTCTGATCTTACTGGATAACTTGCCTAGTAGAATCTTTGACAGGAGGCATTTGTCTCCCCAGGCATTTGCAATGAAGAATAAAGTCAATTGAGCTGTTCCAAAACAATACAATATGCAAATTGAAGTTGGTCCTAGTATATGATAGTCTGAAGTCTAAATACTTGACAGCACCCATTGGTTACTTTCAGGTGATCTCAGTGGAGGAAGATCACTATTGCATCTTGACCAGCATCTTATTTCTTGCAGCTGATACTTTGTGTACTAAATATAAGATGATCTAGTGTATTGAGGTCCAAAAGTATGTGTAATTTTTATTTTACTAAAAGGAGCTCTTTTAAATTATCATCATAGCCATTCTGAGCAGGATACTTACTGTAGTTTTGTTTATTCTGGCCTATTACAGATAAACATCTAATGTTAAATCATGCCTAGCATGCCAAATTTCAATTTTCTGCTAGTCCAAACCATCAGGATTCAGGAAATCTTTTACAGTAGTTATCTTTTACAACATAAAGTAAAGTAAATGCCTCTGGAGTTCTCCTTTGTACCAGAAAGTAGCATATTTTAGTGTGTTGACTGATTTGCCACAAGAAGAGAGCTATGTGAAACTGTACAAAAAATAAGCAACCAAATAATTAACAGAAATATTGAATATGGAAATCAGGGTTTCTAACCCTTTTAGGGGATCCTCTTTTGTATATGACATATTCAGATATATACCTCAAAAGCTTGACTGTGATCCCAGACTTATCACAGTTTATCATTCCAGACGAATTCTCCTGAACATGTAAAACACACACTGAAGGCAGTCATTACGGAATGTTAATTTTAAAAGGGATAGCCGTGTTAGTCTAGTCCAGTGAAAAAACAACAAGTAGTTGTGTGGCACTTTAAGACTAACAGATTTATTTTTTGCATGTGTCAATGGCAAACATAACAATTGGGATCAGTCTGCAGCAGATACAACATTTGCACTACACACAGCATTCTCAAGAGGAATTAGCTGAAGATACCTCTGAATTTCCACTGAATTAAAAGAAAAAAAAAACAGTGGTCATTTTATATCATTGCTGTATACTTCATTTGACTGTCAGTATTTTATGAGAACTACTAGCGGGCCCTATTCCACATCCTTTGGATGAAATTCTTTTCACAAGTAACTACTATTCACAGTAAAAGATGAAGATCTGGGCCCAATATCTATCTATGCAAATTTATATAACAATAAAGGCATTATGGGTATTCCAGTATGGCTTCATCATGTATGAGTCCCAGTATACTCCTATAATGCCCTGTATTGTGTCACAATACATTGGTCCTGTTCTCTGTAGAGATGTTCTAAGTTAGTGGTAAGGTCTTCCCTGTCATTCCTCTTCGTTCTTTCTTCCTCAAGAACAGTTTCTGTGATTCTATGGGTATGTCTACACTGGAAGCTTAATTCGATTTAAGCAGGCTTAAGTTGACTTAAGCAACTCCAGGGCCACATTTGAAGTTCATTAAGTCAACTAACTTAATAACTCTCACCCTTAAAGTTGACTTTAAGGATTAAGTCAACTTAAATATTAAGTCAACTTATCAAAATGTGGCCATTAAAATCAACTTAATAAAGTTGACTTAAGGCAAGAGAGCCATTTAAGTCAACTTTATAAATTTGATTTAAGCCAGGGGACCCATTTAAAGTCGACTTCATTAAGTCGACTTTAAATGGGTCCCCCGGCTTAAGTCGACCTTATAAAGTAGACTTAAACAAATGGGACCTCTCTATGTCAACTTAATAAAGTCAACTTTAAGTCAACCTTATTAAGCTGACTTAACTGAGTCCTGTAGTGTAGACATAGCCTATGATTCTATGATTCTAAGACAAGCCTGTTCCACTCTCATATCCACACCTCAAGTCACCTTTGAACTAAACTAATGCAAAAGTATTGAAACTCTGGATTTTGTTGTCTAAGATGAAATCCTGGTTCCCCTAAAGTCAGTAGTAAAGCTGCCGCTGACTTCAGGGAAGCCAAGATTTCACAAGTTTCTTAGGTATGACTTAACTCCTTTCTTGCTACTTAAGTGTTCCAATTATAGCTGTAATTGATCAACTAAGAACTCCCACAGTGATGGGAACTTTCATTTCACGTAGAGCCAGCAGAATTGGCTCTTATGCCAATTCCCCCTTGAAGGGGTGTGTGTCAGAGTTTGCACAGGGCCAGGTAGAGTTTACTGACCCTTGGATGTCTTGATTGCTCTAAGTCACTCTGGGGTTGAAACTGAGTTAGACTCAGAGTATAAGCTCAGAAGGAACCATTATGATCATCTAGTCTGACCTGCACAACATAGGCTACAGAGCTTCACCCATCCACTCCTGTAATAGTCTCCCCCCCCACCCCCCAGTCTAGGAGTCCTCAAATAATGATTTAAAGAATTCAAGGTACAGAAACTCCACCAGCAAGTGAACCATGCCCCATGCTGCAGAGGAAGGACATAAACCCGCAGGGCCTATGCCAATCTGCCTGAGGGGAAAATTCTTTCCTGACCCCAAATACAGTAATCAGTTAAACCCTGAACAAGTAGGCAAGGCTCACCAGCCAGACACCCTGAAAGAATTCTCTGTAGCAAATAAGAATCCACCTCATCTAACATCCTACCACAGGCCACTGGGCGTATTTACCACTAGTAGCCAAAGATCAGTCAATTGTCTAATTAGGCTGTCCCATCATACCATAAACTCCATAAACTTACCAAATCAGTCTTGAAGTCAGCTAGATTTCCTCCCTGAATTGCTCCCCTTGGAAGGCTGTTCCAGAATTTCACTCTCTTGATACATAGAAACCTCTCTCTAATTTCAAGTCTAAACTTCCTGATGGCCAGTTTATATCCATTTGTACCAGCAATGGCACAGACCAGCTCCCTGATGGCATCCTCTTCTCTGGCAGTCAGTGGATAACACTCAAAGGACAGGATCTGAATCTAATGTTTTAGAGTCCACTTTTTGTTTCCCATATTCAAAATATATATTAGACTGTAAATTCTGGTTTGGTTTTAAAGAACAGTGACATAGGAAGCAGCCCTGCTGGGTTTTCCCTCTCTTCTCAGATGTACAGTAAATTAAACTGCTCAAGTTATCTTCCAGATGGCTGGAAACCCAGTCATGATCTCTCTGTTCACGGTCCCAGCAGTGAGATGCTAAAAAATTAAGGACAAAGACTGGGACAATAACTGAGCCCTTTCCTTAACTCTTATTCATAAGGGTTTCTGTTTAGATTCTCTTCTTTTTGATCTCACTGAAAAGTCTAGCATCTTATGAAGTGGGATTTTCTCCCAAAAAGCTCATGCAATAAATACATTTTTTGGTCTTTAAGTGCCACAGGACTCCTTATCTAATACTGTGACTGCATATTTGTTCATATAATTGTCTGAATGTGCAAAAAATGCATTTGAGGTGGTCTTGAACCACAGTAAATTTGGATCTGTGTTTGAGTCTGTAGCATTGGTTCAGGGCCATCTCCAGTACAAAATGCAAGGTTTATACATGCAACAATTATAACTACCAAGGGGTGCTTCTGATGCAATTTTAGAAACTAGACTAAGGTCATGTGAAATCTGATTTGTGTTTTAAAAACAGGTCAGACAAACTTAACTTGAGAAAAGTCACGAAAAAGTAGAAACAATTATTAGAGGGAGAAAAAAGCTTAATCATCTGTTATTGTTAGGGAAAATAACACTGTACAATAGAGGGATTGGTTTGCAATTTTAAAAATAGGAACATCATTAAATGACAGAAGAAGCTAGAAATAAAGGAAAGCAAAATGGGGGGTTGCAGTAAAGGTAAAATGTCATGGTTGTTCTCTAGTTATAACATTCAGCACATATCAGATGTATAGCTTTTTAGTAAATGCTGTAACTTGGATTAATCAATATATTAGTGCCTCTCCAAAAAGTAGGACATACATATCTAATATTAAATTAATAGAAAACAGCCCCTAGATGTCATTGTTGCAGCTGATATATCACTACTTTGGGATTAGAAAAACTGAATATTAAGAAATATCTGTGTAAATCTGAATAATCCATTTAAAATAATGTAAATTCAATTCTGTTTTAATGTCTCAATATCTAAGCCCAAAAGCCTCTGAGTGCCTTAACAAAATTGTAACCAGTTCTTAGAAATATAAGAAAGAAATATAAGGAACATCGCACTGGATCAGAACAGCGGTCTATCTAGTCCAATATCCAGGTTGCACCAATACCAAAGGCCACAAACAAAATCACAAAATACAACTCCTAGTGACAACGCAGCAACTCAATGAGGAAGAGTCTTCCTAACCCTTGTCAATTAGCATTTGGCTTAATTCCCAAAACATAGGATATATCTGTCTTCAAAACTTTTTTTAATCCTATCTAATGTAGCTGAAGATGTTATCCATATTCCATATAAAAGTTTAATCCATTTTTCAAATCCTACTAAGCACCTGACTTCAATGATACCTTGTAGCAATGAGTTCCAATGTTTACATGGAATGGTTAGGCACTGTGTAAAAAAAGTATTTTCTTTTATCTGTTTTAAACATGTGCAATTTAAATTTCTATTAATGTTTCATTGTTCTTATACTATGAGAAAAAGGTAAATAGTTTTGCTCATATATAGTAATAAAAAATTACTTAATTTATATGATTTTTATTCCTCTATCATATTATGCTTAATATTGCCTCTCTAAATATAACAATTCCAGTTTTCATTCCCTCCTGACACAGAAATTTCTGTGTCTAATAATTTTACTGACTGTTTTCAAACCCCTCTATTTTTGCCATATTTTGTTTGAAACATACAAGAACTGAATATAAAATACATGTAAGGGTGTATCATTATTGAATATAATATCATTTATATAAAACAGATTATGTTATTTTCCAGATTCACGCGCCTGTACATTTAGATAGATCTATGCATGCCCATGATGCCAGGATCAGCTCACAATAAACAGAACTCCAAGACAACAGCCCAATCAGATTGTTGATGCCAGACCCTATCAATAGACGGAGTAATCCAAGTATAGACAGCCTTCTTCAGATGTTTTACATGCCAGCTAAAAATATCTTCTTATCTGAGTTCAATTTTCAATGACTTTATTTCATCCATCCTGCAATCTTGTTTTGGCAGTGGGCCACCATTTAAGCAAAACCACTATTATGAGCTGATGTACTAGTAATACAGATATGGATATGGACCAGACTCTGTCCCCACTTTCACTCTTTTACACCACTCCAGCAGGAACTAGTGAATGAAAATGAACAGAATTGCCCTTGACTAAATTCAAAGTGATAGCATATTGCAAGTATTGAATGCTTCTAAGAGGTCTCCATAATGTACAAGGTAGATCTGTCTCAAACCCAACACGGGGTAAATCCATCACACAACCTAAAACATTCTCAGTATTCTTCTAAGGGTTGAAGCTTGACTGAAGTAAGTCAGAAAATCCAACTTGCTTGGAAACTACTGGAAGTGCTCAGCAAACAATTTTCTTGGTCATTCTCACAAACAATATTAAAATAAAATGCCACCACAATAACACACGCACACACACACACTCTTAAGATAAGGCCCTCAGTCTCCGTTCCAAACTAAGCTGTGCAGAACTCAGAATGGGGGAAAGGTGCCTTTTTCGAGACTTCTCCTACTCATTAAGGCCCCTGGTTTGGCCTGAAGCTTAAGTTACAGCAGCATCCATTTTTTTCTCATTGGCTTCCTTAGACCATTTCATTTCAGTATAATAAATAATGTGCTGTATGTTTAATTTACAATTGTTAGGACCCCAATTATATGATACAATATAATAAGTTAATGTTAAGTGTCTGGAGGGGTTTTGGAACAGTTAGGTTCCAAAATGCATAAAACTGATGGGCTAGAGTAAATTTAGTATTGACAATCATATAACTCATGGTTTCTTTACTCATTAATAAAATTAAACCTTCCCATCCATCTTTGTGACTGAAAAATATTTTGAACCTGAGGTCACAAGGAAGTAGACACCTTATAGCCATGTTTCTGTATGTGGATTTCTATTATTCAATTAATTTGTATAAAGGTCTCCCTTTGTTTAAATTTTATTTCTATTCAATTCATTGATCAAGATACCATCCTTTCTGACCTATCACCTCCAACTGTATTTGGTGTTTTAGCATACACATTAATTTTATTTTAATTAATCTTATAATGTTTAAAAAAGTTCACCTCTTACATTTTGTACATACATTATAAATTACAAACATTATTATGCTCAACACGATGCATCTTGTTTCTAGCATGTTCTGTTATTTGCCTTATCCAAATTTTATCCAGCTTCACATCTCCTTCACCTTGAAAATAATTATAATGTAACTGAGAAAACTAAAAACATCATAATATAAGACAGATGACCTCCCTGTCACTGTAGAATTGTAAATGCACCCATCTTACTATGCAATGTATGGAGTCATCACACCTTCAGGGTAAGTGAAATATTTAACTTAATCAAGTCTTTAATTACCACAAAGGAAAATAACAGTGTATAGAGAATCTTGTTATCAGTTATCTATAGTATCTTTCATCCAGACACACGCTATTAGGTACTACTGCCCAGAGATTAGATAAAAGAATGAGAAAGTTTTATATCTACAAAAAAAGTGAATCCCTTGAGATGACTGGTTAATTAAATCACAACAAATAATTACAAGGGAAAAAACCACTTATACAGCAGGTGAAAAGTTGCATAGAGAAGGTTAAAAGTTCTCAAATATTCAGTGAAAGTGTTTCAGAAGTTCTTAAATGGCAACCATCAACTCCAAAAAAACACAACATTTTGATCTGAAATTTTTGTACTATTATTACATTTGTATTCTAATATTGCTGTAATTGACAGATTAAGAAAAATTTCCATTTGTTTTTCAATTTGTTATTCTGTGCAATTGACAGCTGAGGCATAATCGGTTTTACCCTTTGTTAATAGAGTATTTGTTCTCCCAGATTCAGCTATATAGTGTTTACCAGTATCATCATCAAAAAAATGGTAACTCAAGAGGCACCATGACAGAGTGTGCACACAGAGAAAGATGGAGAGAGGAGGAGGACAGAGCGTAAGCCAGGGCATTGCTCAGGGCCATCCCTGGAGGGTGGGGATGGAGCCCAGGGCCAATTGGCCTGTGGCGGTCTCCAGCTGTCCCCTCCCCATACCAGGGGGTGGCTGGGCTCTGTGCTCCTGCCCCACCTTCGGATGGCCCAACTTGCCATTGAAGGCAGCAGGACCTGCTGAACTGCAGGGCCCAGGGCATTTGACCCCTTGCCCTCCCTCCCTCCTGGACGGCTCTTTCATCACTAGCACAAGACACTGGCCCCAAATGTGCTAGTGAGTACCCTGAACTGTGGGTCCCAGTATGCACAGGCACAGAAAGCCTGCCTGCCCTGAGCTCCAGTGACTGGGAGGTGTTCAGCTGGGACCAACAGGGGACTTATTAAATCTCCCGCCCTACTGAACTCCCAGACATGTGGTCCAGAGTGGGAAATGAAAACGCCAAGCAGTTTGGTATTGGAGACTCCCTCCGGTAAGTGCTGAGGAGTCTCAGGAGCTGGTTGGGACCCACGGGAAAGGCAGCTGGCCATGGAGGCCCACCAGGAGAGGTGGCAGGGCAAGGCAGCAGAGGCTGCCAGGAGCTGAAAGAGGCAGATGGGGCAAGGGTGTGGGGGCCCACTGGCAGCAGTGGTTGGGAGGGGCAGTGGGGCCTGCTGGTAGTCAGGCATGGGGGCAGCAGCTGGATGTCAGGCACAGGGACCCACTGGGAGGCACCAGGAAAGGCTGCTTGGGGACCAGGGAGCCTGCCAGGAGCAGGGCTGAGCTTGGGCTGGGTTTGAGGGCTGTGCCCTGAATCTTTTTCTTCTGGAGCAACACTCCTTGCATGTTTGGTGGTGTTTCTTTTTGCTTTGTTCTCCTACCTCTCAATAGAAGCAAGAGATTAAAAAATAAAATAAACATTTCAGGATACAGTATTTAAAGAGAGCTCTTGCATGTATATTAATTAGTTTTTAAAAATTCAAGTTGACAATGTTCCTTCAAATATCAACAACTTAAGTTTACTAACTACTTTCTCTACATGAGGACCCAAGTTTCTTTTCACTAATCATTCTTTTTAAGTTTCCACATTTAAACTTTTCAGCTCTTTTGAGGAAGGAACTCTTTCTTTGGTTCTTTTTATGTCCATCCTGCTCTTTGAGTCTTCACAGCTTGCATTTTCTTTACAACCAAGAGTACTAAAAACTTAAATTTTCAGAAAATGAAAATTGACATTCTCATGTAATCACCTGAATCCAAGAGATGAAGCTTCAGAAAAAATCCCAAATATCATGAGACTCACAATAAATTTGGGGAATTCTGTTTTATCACAGAGTGAGCAATGCATGTGATGCCACCATGACCCATATGCCTAAAGGAGCTATCTCTTTAAGGGATCTCTTGAGGCTGGGTTATGTTGCTGGGCTGATTTGGCTGCCCAGGTTCAGAAGCTTATGGAAATTAAGTGAGTAGTTGCACTGAGCATGCTCTACAAAGTTTTCTACTGATGCTGCAGTGATATGCTATGAAAGCAGCAGCCATACAGTTACAATGAGAAGAGCCCGTGTGCTTAGTGTATGAGTGGGAGAAGCTGAACTAGGAACGGACATAAAGATGTTTTCTCCCTGTTATGGAGCGTTTTGCAGCAGAGTTTTCTCATAGATGTATGTGACTGATTGTTGGTTAATGGTGCTGGTTCCAGAAGAGAAGGAAAAGCCTGTCTGGGTTTCTACCTAAGATCCATGCAACCAAAGAAGAGGATTGCTGCTTCTTGCAGCTCAAGCCTTTGGACTTGAATAGAGACTACAACTGAAATTTGGGTGAACTCCTCCTAAACTATGTGACTGTTGGGTTTCTTACTGTTCTGATTAACTTCATTTTGTTTTATTATGATAAATTTATCACGTTAGTATTTAACAAAGTTCATTATGTTTGGTCTTAGGTAATATTTTAACATGGAGAGAGTAACTGAACAATCTTTGCTGTGAATTCCTTACAGACTGAATCCTGGGTCTCCAGTTGCTTCTCTGTTGGATTGTTTTTTATTTCATTTGAGGCACTGAAAAAAGGCATTTAAATAAATTCGAGCCCACCTGAAGGTTACACAATTAAACATCAGGGCAACACAACTCAATTATTGGAGAGCTTGACGAAAAGTTCTTTTGGAGAATGTAGGAGGAGGCAAGCCCTTGCTTCTTGGAGCAGCAGTTCTCTCAGGGGGGTCTGCTGTGCTCTGACATCTGAAACCCAGAGCTCCACCCTTCCCCTCAACCAAAATAGCATAAAGTCGGTACTTAGGGTCCATAAGTGAGTTCTTGTGGTTTGGGGTGTGGCTCTAGGAGTCTAGGGCCATCAAAGGCTCTACTTCTCACCACACACTACCCCCCCCCCCCCAAAAAAAGCTCACAGGCTTCTACAGAGGTCCCAGTAAAACACCCCAGTTTTCAGCTCTGTTTGCTGGCTCTTCTGCTGGCTGACTGCTTCACTGCCTTTATAGGTACCTTCCTACACAGGGTAGCCTCACTATCCAATCTGAGCCCTGCTGTAATCAAAGGTTTTGCTTTTAGCATAGTAGAAGCAACAGTACAGGAACCAGCAAGCAGAACTGAAAATGGGGTTTTAAGGGGAGTTTGGTGTTCTAGTTTTGTTGTGGTTTGGGTTTTTTATTTTCCTTGACACAAGTTGAAGTGAGAAGGCTAGGACAGATACAAAGGCAGCAGTGTAGTAACCCAAGGACTGGAAGAGACAATGAAGATGACTGAACATAGCAATTATAGGATGTACATTATTCTGGAGTTGGTAATCAAAAAGAGCTTTGTTTGTATGAAGTACTACTTGATAGAAGAGAAGATCCAAGGTGTGGAGATGCATGTAGAAACTATGGTTAAGTTTCAAAGGTGCTTGGATGATGGAGGAAAGGCAAGAGGATGCTGAAAAGAAAAGTCAAGGCTTGCAGATGCAAGCTAGACTGGAGAATTGTGAGGGTAGAATACTGGGTGAGGAAAGCAGCCACTGGAAACATGTGACCATGAAAACTAAGTAAAGGATTGGCTAGTGGATGAGAAACAGAGCTGAGGGACAGGTTTGCTGAGTTGAAAAAATGAAGAAGGCGTACAGGAGAAAGTAACAAAGTGGGAGGGCAAGGAATAAAAGAAGAGCAGCAAGTCCTACAACAAGAGGGGAAAGTCAAGGAAAATAGCCAGAGTTCAGAGCTGCAGGAGGATAAAGAATGACTCGCAGAAGACTGCAAGAGAGAAAAATAGACAAGAGGACTTGCAGCCAGAATGAACAGGAGGAAGGCCAGAGGATCACACCACTACCACGAAAAGGCCGGTTGACATGACTGGTGACTCCCTACTAAGAACAGAGGACTGTAACCAGTGCACATCTGGACAACAGGATGTGCTGTCTGTGGGGAGCTAATATATGGGATGTGAACCTGAGGCTGAAGAGGATTGTAAAGCAAGCAGAAAGAAGCCACTGATATCCTTCATGAAGAAAGAAAGGATATATTGGAACACATCCAGGGAGACTAGGCCAGGCAGAGGAAGACGCTTAAAGAAAAGGAGGCTCAAGTGATTTTTCAGTGGGATTCTACCTGTCCAAGGAGGAGGAAAATGAAACATTATCTTGATGATCAACAGATAGGTGAGGTGGTGGTGCTATAAAGAGGGCTTTGGGATATTAAAACCACTGGATTGAGAACCATTCGGAGGGGTAGGGAGGGAAAAATACTTCTGGGCTGCAGACTGGAGCAACATTAAAAGAGCTTTAAAGCAGAACCTCCAGAGAGACAGGTGGAAGATGTTCTTTTAATCCCCATCCTGAATTCTAATACTGACCAGGAGGAAAATAGAGAAAGTGAGAATACAGCAATGAAGAAAGGAACAGCAGAACTTTCTGAGAGAAGACTCAGAGAACCTAGCTTGTTTAACCTAATCAAACAAAAAGTTAGGGTGAGATAACCTAATCAAACAAAAGTTAGGATGGGATATGGTAAATACATTAGGGAAACATACCTATGGCACTTAAAGACTAAAAAAAATTATTTTTGCATGAACTTTTATGGGAGAAAATCCCACTTCATCAGATGCTTTGACAAAGTAGCATTTTTTCCCACGAAAGCTCATGTGTAAATAAATTTGCTAGTTTTGAAGTGCCTCAGGACTGTTTGTTTGTTTTACTGAACTAAACTTACACAGGTACCCCTTAGAATCTTAATAACTTCAGTAACTCAGCCAGATATTGTGGGTCTATTCCAGGAGTAGGTGGTGAACAATGTTCTGTGGCCTGAAGTGCAGGAGGTAGGTGATCACAATGGTCTGTCTGGCCTTAAAGTCTGATTGCTCATGGGGTCTGCTGGGGAATGAGGTGATGCTGAAATCA
This sequence comes from Podocnemis expansa, assembly GCA_007922195.1. Classification (NCBI taxonomy): domain Eukaryota; kingdom Metazoa; phylum Chordata; order Testudines; family Podocnemididae; genus Podocnemis; species Podocnemis expansa. The sequence goes on from ML682028.1 coordinate 4,731,035, forward strand.
ATCAATCAATCAAATCATAGGGCTGGAAGGGACCTTGTGAGATCATCGAGTCCAAGCCCCTGGGAATTGAACCCAGGACCTTCTGCATGTTAAGCAGAGATGCTAGCCAAAATCTCAGAGTGTAAAGCAGGGTTCTCAAACTCAAATCACCATGAGGGCCGCATGAGGACTAGTACAAGGTGGCACGAGAACTAGTACCTTAGCCAAGGGCCACACCACTGAAGCCTTTTCATACAACAACATTACAAATATCGATAATGATAGTGTCATTACAGGCCACAGGAAATAGCTTTAGGGGTTGCATGCAGCCTGCGGGCCATGTGTTTGAGCCCCCTAGTGTAAAGGGATGAGTGGTATTGTGAAACTTTCAACTCTATGGGGCATGATGGATGTGGAAGCATCTTTGCAGGGTGGGAGTAAGCCTGACTGCTGTGGCACTGAGTGTCAGTGCACAGAGTGACCTTGGCGCATGGGTGCCGAGCTGTCAGTGCAAGGGTGAGGGCGAGCTTGGTGCATGGGTGCTGAGCTGTCAGTGCAAGGGTGACGGTGTTTTTGGAGCATGGCTGCTGAGCTGTCAATGCAAGGGTGATGGTGACCTTGAAGAATGGGTGCTGAGCTGTCCATGCAAGGATAACAGTGACTGTGGAGCATGGGTGCTGAGCTGTCAGTGCAAGGGTGACGGTGAGCTTGGCTCATGCATGCTAAGCTGTCAATGCAAGGGTGACGGTGAGCTTGGCGCATGCATGCCAAGCTGTCAATGCAAGGGTGACGGCAAGCTTGGTGCATGGGTGCTGGGCTGTCAGTGCAAGGGTGACGGCAAGCTTGGCGCACGGGTGCTGAGCTGTCAGTGCAAGGGTGAGGGCGAGCTTGGTGCATGGGTGCCGAGCTGTCAGTGCAAGGGTGATGGTGACCTTGAAGTACAGGTGCTGAGCTGTCCATGCAAGGATAACAGTGACTGTAGAGCATGGGTGCTGAGCTGTCAATGCAAGGGTGACGGCGAGCTTGGCGCACAGGTCCTGGGCTGTCAGTGCAAGGGTGACGGCGAGCTTGGCGCACGGGTGCCGAGCTGCCAATG
>ML682028.1:4732119-4777593 GCA_007922195.1 Podocnemis expansa
GCCGAGCTGCCAATGCAAGGGTGACGGCGAGCTTGGCGCACGGGTGCTGAGCTGTCACTACAAGGGTGCCAGCGAGTTTGGCACACAGGTGCCGAGCTGCCAATGCAAGGGTGAGGGTCCACGCACAGGGGGCTGAGGGCCAAAGCTGAAGTGTCTGTGAGGAGGAGCAGGGCTGGAGGCTGACCCACAGCACAAGGCCTCTGAGCTCGCCCCCCGCCTGCGGCGGCCTCTCCCTTCCCGCCAGCGGGAGCTGTGGCTTTCTCCCCCCCCCCCGGTCCCCCCCGTCTCCATGGTAACCAGAGGGCGGGGGAGCAGCCCCTTTTCGGTCACCTGATCCGGCCGGGCGGTCACGTGATCCCGGCTCCATCGCCGCCATTTTGAAGCCGCTTTCCCAGAGCGGGGAGGGAAGGGAAAAGAAAAAAAACCAAAAGGCAGGCGGCCTTGCGCGGCCCGGCCGGGGAAGAAACCAGGCGAGGTGGCGGGGAGCGGCCTGCCCCGCGGAGCAGCCGGCAGGTAGCGGGGGCGCGGGAGGGGGCGGCCGGAAGCGCAGCCCATGTGCTGCGCCTTGTCTCGCGCCGTTCCCGCCTGTGAACGGGGTCACCCACTCCCGGCGGGGGCGCCCCGGCCGCCGTGGCGCTGCCCGCGTCGCGTCCCGTCCCGTCCCGTCGGGCACCCCCGCACAGTGGTACGGGCCGGCGCTGGGGCAACGAGCTGTCCCGCAGGGTGCAGGACAGCAGCGCCCATGGAGAGAAACGGGCAGCTCTGCAAGCGCCTCTGGCAGGGGCGGAGGTGGCTCTTTCCTCCCCAGTGATTGTCCCACTTTTCCCTCAGGACCCAGTGAGGGAAAAAAGCATTTCTGCTCGAGAGCCAAGCATTGTGTCTTGGAGCAGGCATGCTGCCCCTGAGTCTGACAACCACGGCACGAGGCTGCTGGCCTCCTCCTCCCAGGGTGGGCATGTTCCCTCAATTTTTAGAGGCTGCGTGCGCAAAAAATTGCTTCTCTGCAAATTTTTGGAGCCAGTCTCCAAATTTGTGCGCACTCCAGTGAGTGTGGTCCAACTTGTGAGGGCAATGAAAGAAGTGTGGATGATGCAAATAATGGCTACATTTTACTTGGTTACAGTGATGGGAATGATTTTGTAAATGACAGAACCTTATTTGAAACATGCTCCTTGAAATCGCCGTTTTAAAAGTAACATAATATTAGCGCTGTTGAATTTTTTGTGCACGCTCTGTTTTGTTGTGGGCACAGGTTTCGCAACCTGTGTGTGCGTGTACAGCTTAGAGGAAACAGAGGCGGTCAGTAGTCTGGGGGAAACAGGCCTCCAGTCGCAGGTTTCTGATTCCATAACATGCAACACACTAGCCTCTACTAGTCTGGGCAGGAGAGAAACCAAAGTATAGTTGAGGCAATAATTTTAATATATTAAATCTGACCACTTATGTTGAAATGCAAGAGTAAGAAAAGCAAACAGGAGTTTCGTTCCAAAGTGCCGTGTTACTGTAGTCCGGCAAAACAATCAAGGAATCTGGGTCCATGGGGGTATAGCCGTGCTAGTCTAGTCCAGCAAAACAAACGAATCTGGGTCAGCAGGGTTATATCCATGTTAGTCTAGTCCAGCAAAACAAACAAGGAATCTGGCTCCAGAGGGATAGCTGTGTTAGCCTAGTCCAGCAAAACATGCTGTGGCACTTGTAAAGACTAACACGTTTGTTTATCGCATGAGATCTTTAAAAGTGGCACCAGACTCCTTGTTTGTTAAACAGGTGTTTGACTCCAGCTTCCCACACACACACCCCTTTGGAGAGGGAGTGATACGAGATGCATGTCCTGGAAATCGAACCTGTCTTAACTGTCAGGTGGATATTAGTCTCTTAATGTCCATTGCTTTTGTTTCTGGAGATAAAGTAGTAAAAGCAGTAGATTGTAGGAGTGAAATTCTGATTATAAAATTTTTCTACTCCTGGAATTTGTAAAGGCTGTTGTGGCGCCTTTTTGCTTACCACTGTTTAAAGCAATAGCTGGCCTTTCCTACACCTAAAGGCATTTGAAATGAAAGTTGGATTAGTCATGCCTTTGAAATGCACACTACACTGCTTCAGTGTGGAGAAATTCCCCATAGGTTCAAATCCTGCCAGTGGAGCAGTCTGGGTAGACCCTTGACTTTAGCTGGGCTCCTTGCTGATTATGGGTCTACTAATAGATCTGAGTGCAAGACTTAAACCAAAGGCAGGGGCCTAATGTAACTGATGCAGTAATTTAAAGTAAGTGTGTGTGTGTGTGTGTTTTGCAATTTTTAGAAACAAAAAAGCTCTTCAATATCATTCCACTGCAGAATGGAATCTAAAATTAAACATTTTCTTTCTAGGCTCACCTTGCAAATATAGCCAGCAGCAGTAACTTAATAATACAAAGATGCAGAAGAATCACAAATGTTTGATTTTTTATTTTTAAGCATTATTGCTGCAGATATCAAACATCACTATAACTTGAAAGATGAAAGGAAATAAATCTGATCTGTTTCAGTTTAACAGCATGTTGTGTGTATAATTATTTTTCCCATATAGAACTTTTCCTTATGTTTCTCTGCATCCATCATACAAAAGTAAAAAAAAAAAATATTTTCTACTATGGTAAACAAACAAAAACTGCAAACCCACAAAAATTGTCTGGAGTATCAAAGGGAAGGCATAGTACTTTACAACTGCTTTTAATTAAAACTTTTGAAATTAATTGATATCAGTTGACCTCATTCCTCAGAGTATTTTTGAGTTCTGAAAGAAATCTTGCACTATGAATAAACAGCATTAGCTTATTCTGCACTAATAGTTTGACACATATTAGGATCAATATGAGAAAAACAGGTAATTATATTATGCTAAAAATGCTATTAAAATTGCTTGTTATATTATAAATATTACTAAAAAATGCCCAATCTAAATTTAAAAAAATGGAAGCTAAGTCATTGTATCAACTTTCTTATTCTTTGTTGTCACTCTGTTACTATTGCAGCATTTAGTGAAGACCTTTGTAATTGGAACCATTTTTGTTATTTATGTGAAAGTTTTATGTGAAAAGCGTGTATTTGGACTTCTTGTAGTTTAGTTTATTCAGCAGAACTCAATTCATTATGTGCCAGCTGAACAATCAGAAATGAAAGTATAAATTGCAAAGCATACTTGCTGTTTCATTATGGAATAATTAACATTTTTTTCAGTTTAACAATAACTGCCTACAGATACAGTCTCTCATTGATTTCTGCTACCAGGAAGATACTGCATTTGAATTGCATTAGCTGGCCACATGATGTTCTGTCCTATATAAAAAAGTTTCAAAAGACATCATAACAGTACTTTCAGCCTACATTTCCTGCAATGGGCTGCCCCTTCAGTGGTGATCTGCACAGATCTGACTGAAGGCTTGAGGACTTAAATTGTTCTATTTTTAAAAGATACAGAAAATGAGTTTTGAAATAATTTGATTAACCTTTATCCACTTCTGAGTGATTTCAGTACTTAAACATTTTTCAAATCTAGCTTTGAAAATAATGTGGAAAAGATACTGGTTTGTCTTAAAAATTCACATTTTGTGTGATACCCCGCATATTTACTTCAGCGGCCGGTTAAAGTGTTCTGTGAGAATGTAGCTAGTGATAGGAATTGACATCACAAATTTTTTACCTTAATTATATTTGATATCTTGTGAGTCTAACATGGCTTGAACTGGGCGTACATGCAGCTAGTAAGAAAGAACTTAAATCTGTATAGAACTTGCAGGTTTAGAAAGTGCTACTATTTAAATAAAATGTCTTAGACAAAAATAATCTTGTTTTTGAAAGGCCTGTCATCATATATTTGCAGAAAATTAGAAACTTCTCCACCTCCTTCTGTGAATCTCTCTCACAATAGGAGCCATAACTGCCTTTTAGCTAAACTAATTAGATGCCAGTATATACTGTTGGGGCAGTCTATCTGCTCAGCATTTCTTTGGTGACTGCTGTTAATTATGACCTGTAGAATTGAAAGACTTCAGGAAAAAATGTTTGTAGCTGCTGTCAGTGAAATAAATTTGTATAGCAAGTACCTGAACACAACAGTGCCTGGTCTGAGGTAATCTGCTCAGACTAGATTTTTGTTTTTCTTTAACTTCCCATCATATTCCATACCTGTATGCAAATAACTTACATTTTATTTATTTCTCTGTAAAATTTTCTTATAAAACATATGTACCCTTCGAGCCCCAAAAAACCCAGGCCCCTACAAAGGCTGGGGTCCTGCAGACTTTTACCCTGTGTTTAACTTTAACCCTAGAAGTAATTCTACTGAAATCAAGCGAAAAACTCCAAGCTCTGAAATTCACACTTTTTAATTTATGCCACTTAATGGACTTTTCTTCTGTACTGTAAGGAGAGAAGACAAGGCAACTGAGTTGTGATAGTAAATTCCAAGTATGAATTCTTTGCCACCAACACAGAGAAGTAGTTTGTGAAAGTATCCTAGTTGTCCCATGTATTAGACAAAAACAAAATTTTATTTTGCTGACTATTACTGTTGCCAGTGCTAAGGTTGTTTAATTTCCCTCAATATATTGTAGTGAACTGCAGCAGAAGGTTTAATTTCCAAGGAACTTTACTTGAATTAATTTTCCCAACTTACTGTCCTAGAAATCATTAAGATCTACAGTAATAGATAGCACTCCTCCTCCTCCTCCTCCCATAATATCAGTGATCCCCCCATGATAAGTGAAGCTGTAGAATAGTTTTATCTCAGTTTCTCAAGGATTGCCTATAGCAGAATTTTTGTGAAAATACAGTACCTCAAGTTCCATCAGAAGAACTGGCATGAATGGACTACTGAGCTGCTTGTCTCTGTTACACTGAAGCAGTGTTTTCTATCAACTACATGGTGATAGAAGCTGATTCTTTATTACAGAGTCTTTATCTTTGTACTTTTTATTTTTCCCCTATTCTGTAATTTCCCTCATCTTCAGAGTATCTGACGAAGGGGGATTTTCTCCGTCGAAAGCTCGTGTGATAAATAAATCTGTTAGTCTTTAAAAGTGCCAAAGGACTCCTTGTTTGATTTGCTGAACTAGACTAACACAGCTACCTCTTTGCATCTTTGTACTGTTCTCCTATATGATTGGAAAGAAAAGGGGGGGAAAAGTTCTCTGGTTCATATATGAGATCTGTAAAAAGAGTATTTAAAATGCTTTTTTAAATTTTATTAAGTATATCCTCTCCAAATAATTTTCTCCAGCCTTATGTTAATTCAGCATAAGTGCAGTTATTACTGTTTTTCATGGACAAAAATAATCTGCCAGTAATTATAAATACCAGCCTGCTGCTGCTGTGGTTTTTCTTCTTACACTAAAAAGCTCAGCCCAATTTCTGCAATTGACTGTTTCTATATCAGTAACTTGCATGACAAGTTCTAGCCCCAAACAGTTGTATGCTTTCATTAAAAGATACTTCAGCTGACTGGTACTGTGCCCCTGCTCTAAGCAGTTACTATGCAAAAATGACACCATATTACCTGCTCCTTGTGTGTACTTAGAATCACATCTGCTGTCTTTAGTGAGAAAATCAAGTTTTATTATTGCGAATAGTGCCAACCTTTTCCTCCTCCTGCATCAGAATTGTGTAGTGGGAATGTAATTAATTAGAAGTTACTGGAATTTCAACAGATATAATTGAAAGTTTAATTTGAACAGAACACAGGAATGGTCTCACTGTGTCATACCAATGGTACGTCTAGCCCACTATACTGTTTTCTGACAATGGTCAATGCCGCGTGGTTCAGAGGGAACAGATAATCATCAAGTGATCCATTTCTTCAGCTATTTCCAGCCTCTGACAAATGGCAATCCCTGAGTATGCTGGCTAATAGCTACTGATGGACATGTGCTCTGTGAACTTGTCTAGTTCCTTTTTGAACTCTTTTTGGCCTCCGTAATATCCTCTGGCTAGGAGTTCAACTGACTGTGTGTTTTGTAAAGCAATACTTTCTTCTGTTTGTTTGTTTTTTTAAACCTGATGCCTGTTAATATCATTTTGATGACCTCTAGTAGTTGTGTTATGAAAAGGAGTAAACGACAATTCCTCATGAATGTTCTTCACACCAGTCTTGATATTATAGAGCTCTGTCATATTCACTGCTTAATTGTCTCTTTTTTTAAACTGAAGTGTCAGTCTTGTTCATCTCTCTTCATATGGAAGCCTTTCCATAGCCCTAATACTTTGTGACCCTTTTCTGTGCCTTTTCCAATTCCAATATATCTTTCTGGAGATTGGGTGACCAGATCTGCACTCCATATTTGAGATGTGGGTGTGCCATGAATTTATAACAGGGAAATACATTTTCTATCATTATCTCTCTCTTTTACAATGGTTCCTACTGTTCTATTAGCCTTTTCAACTGCCATTGCACATTGAGTGAATGTTTTCAGAGAACTAACCACAGTGACTCCAAGATCTCTCTTCTAAGTGTTAACAACTAATTTATACCCCATTGTTTCATATGGATAGATGGGATTACATTTTCCAATATGTATTACTTAGCATGTATCAACACTGAATTTCATCTGCCATTTTGTTGCCCTGTCACCCAGTTTTGTGAAATCCCTTTGTAACTCTTCACAGTCTGCTTTGGACTTAACTATCTTGAGTACTGTAGTTTTGTAGCATCTGCAAATTTTGCCACCTCACTGTTGTGACCCCCTTTTCCTGATCACTTCTGAACATGTTCAATAATTCTATTCCTGGTACAGACTCCTGGGGATACCGCTATTGATCTTTCTTTATTTCTGTGAACTGACTTTATTCCTGCCCTTCCCCCCAATCTTTTAACAAGTTACTCATCCAGGAGAGGATTTTGCCTATTATCCCATGACCGCTTACTTTGTTTAAGAGCCTTTGGCAAGGGATTTTGTCAATGGCTTTCTAAAAGTCTAAAGTATACTATAACCACGGGATCATCCTTATTCACATGCATGTTGACCCCTTTCAAAGAATTCTGGTAGATTGAGGCATGATTTCCCTTCAGAAAACACACATTAACTCTTCCTCAACAAATCGTCTATTTGTATTATAATTTGTTCCTTACTATAGTTTTAACAGATTTGCCTGGTACTGATGTTAAGCTTACCAGCATGCAATTGCTGGAATTGTCTCTGAAGCCTTTTTTAAAAAATTGGCATCACATTAGCTGTCCCAGTCATCTGGTACAGTGGCTAATTGAAATGATAGGTTACATACCACCATTAGTAGTTTTGCAAGTTCACATTTGAGTTCCTTCAGAATTCTTGATGATTATTATCTGGTCCTGGTGACTGACTTCTGTTTAATTTATCAATTTGTTCCAAAACCACCTCTAATGACACCTCAATCTGAGGCTCTTCCTCAGATTTGTCACCTAAAAAGAATGACACAAGTTTAGGTATCTTCGCATCCTCAGCCCTGAAGACTGATGCAAAGAATTTATTTACTTTTTTTTTTGTAATAGCTTATGTTCCTTAAGTGCTGCTTTAACATCTCAGTTGTCCAGTGGCCCCACTGGTTGGCAGGCTTCCCGCTTCTGATGCACTTTACAAAAAATTGGCCTTCCTAATTATATTTTTATAAGTTTATGCTCCTTTCTATTTTCATCAATAGAATTTAACTTCCACTTCTTAAAGAATGCCTTTTTGCTTTTAACTCCTTCTTTTACTTTGTTGTTCAGCCATGGTGGCAGTTTTTTTGGTCCTCTTACTATGTTTTTAGTAAAAGCTATACATTTAAAGTGAGCTGCTACTGTGGTGTCTTTAAAAAGAATCTTGCAGTCATTTCACTTTTGGCACTCTACCTTGGGCCTCAAGAACTTTCACTGCAGGAGAAAATAATGAGACTAAAAGAATCCAGGCTGAGTTTAGAGGACTGCTGGTTAACAAAAACACATTTCTAATTGTTAATGGAGCAGATTTACCATGCAACTTCAAAATGCTTCTGAAGTTGAATTCCACTTGAGCTATAACATTATAAACATGATACTGTATTAAAGTCACATTATAGCTTCTTTCTCACCTCCTCAGTCGACAATCTCAAAACATGCTTGTACGTAATTATGTGCACACTGGCCACTAATTTAACCTCTGATCACACCACATTATGGTCTGTGGTTTATGGTTAATATTTTTGAAGGAAGTAAAAAGGGAAACAGTTATTGTTTTGTGCTTCTAGAACTATACAGTTCTTAAAACACAGAAAGTGATTGTTCAGAAATGCAGACTATCAGGAGAGATCGACAGTTTAGGCAGTTTTGCATTGCTTCTTAGAAAATTAGTTTTGTGCTGAGCAATATGCTTTTTTTACATTTATATTATCATCTTAATGACTAAAGCCATAGCCAATAGACTAATGTAGGTGATGCTTAGTAGAATCCTTTCAGGCAAACATTTTAGTTGCATTCTGAATTGTGTTACAAACCTACATTCACTTCAGAAGACTTCACATGATCAGTAAAAATTGTACCTGATAGACTTAACATTTGTCTGTGAATAGGTCTTCAGCCCCTATTGAGACTTAGGGTTTTTTTTAGTTTAAACATGCTGAATTAATTTAAAATCAGTATCTTGAGGTAGGGTTTCTGGTGATCCTGGTGGGGAAACAAAGTGCATACAACAATACAAGCCAATTTACCTGTGAAAATGAGCGGCTCCCTCTGCCCCTAAAGACCTTTGTCGTTTGAAGCATATGGATGTAGGGACACAAGAAAAGGTGCTAAAAGTACTGTCAATATTTAACATTGCATCCAAAATGTTTATCAGTAACGGCTACATATTTCTGTGTTAGTGGTTGTTAAGTTAGTTAATTTTCCATCTTGTAACTTTTTTTCAGGTATTATGGAAGAGGGAAGCAGTATTGCAGTATTGATGCCAACTATCGGGGAACAGGAAACCGTACTGATTTCTGAAACAGTCATCGGCTCAACACTGGAGCACAGCGAAGATCATAGGAAATGTAAAACTGATCCTCTAATCCATGTTATCCAAAAACTAAGTAAGATAGTAGGAAGTGAACAGTCACAGACTTGCCTTTTAATAGGGAAAAAACGTTCCCATCCTAATGCTTCTACACTGTCTTTTGAAACACAAGATCTTAGTGAGATCCCAGCTAAAACAATGGAGTTGCCTGCTATTGGCATTAAAAAGACTGAGATGCTACAAGCAGATTATATAACCAGTTGTCTTCCACAAAGTAAAAGAAAGGTTATATGCTACCAATGTGGTCTATGTAAGTTTCTATCACCATCTCTTTGTATACTACAAGAACATATAAAACAGCATGGTCAACAGAATGAAGTGATATTAATGTGCTCAGAATGCCACTTTGCTTCTAAAAATCAAGAAGAACTTGAAGTTCATGTCAGAATTCATCATGAGAATGAAGGCAAAAACCCTATCCAGTCAAAAGTACAACAATGCGTAAATCTCTCAACTTCCACTTTGCAAGGGCCAGCGGAAGGAAGTGTCAAAGCAGGCGCTGATCAGGCAGTAAATCTGGACTGTAAAGACATAAGTCGATCTGTTCCTATGTCTGAAATGAGTAGGAGAAAGTGGTATACTTATGAGCAGTATGGCATGTACCGGTGCTTAATTTGTAGCTACACTTGTGGTCAGCAAAGAATGTTGAAAACACATGCATGGAAGCATGCAGGTGAGGTTGATTGTTCATATCCTATATTCGAAGAAGAAAATGAGCCTGGTAGATTACCAGATGCAGGTGTATCTCCAACGCCTCATAGTGTGGATACAATTGTTCTCTCTCTAGAAAATAGTGAACTAGACATCCATAGCGACCATTCTCTTCAACTCCAGATTTGTAGCTCTGAGCAACTGTCATGTAAAACTTCACCAGAGCTAGTGAATGTAAAGGAGGATGATGTCCTACGTCAATCAACAGCCTTTTCCCCTACTGGAGAAGTGTTAGAGGAGACTGTGTCAGATACAGAGCAAGATAATTCTATAACTGATAGTCTACTGTCCTCAGCACAGAAAATCATTAACTGTAGCCCAAATAAGAAAGGTCATGTAAATGTAATAGTCGAACGCTTGCCAAGTGCTGAGGAGACTGTTCTACAGAAACCTTTCTCAATGAATACGGACATTGAGGCTGAGAAAAAATTAATCTCAGAGGAATCCCAGGTTGTGTGTGAAGGATCTGGTGAAGTTTATCACTCAGATGAAATTGAAGAAGTAATAATAGGATGGAGCAATACTGAGAAGAAAGATAATGATTTAATCTCTACCAAAGGGATAGCAGCTGACGAAAATGCACCTCCTGTAAGAAGAAGAACAAATTCAGAGTCTCTGAGACTGCACTCGTTAGCTGCAGAAGCTCTTGTTACAATGCCTATTAGAGCTGCAGAACTAACAAGATCCGGCTTCAGGGCCTTTGCTGCGGTAAACTGTTTAGATGCAGATACAGGACAAAAACAGACTGATGGCACTTGTGTGGCTCATTCTAAAATGGTATCCTCACTTAAAAACCCTCCGGAGGGGTTAAGTAACTTAAACCAAAGTGATTGTACAATAGTGGAGCTACAAAAGGACAAACCAGAGCCAATTAAAATGGGCATTAGTATGTCACTGCTCACAGTAATTGAAAAATTGAGAGAGAGGACAGATCAGAATGCTTCTGATGATGACATTTTGAAAGAATTACAGGACAATGCACAGTGCCAGTCTGCTAATGACATGAACATGCCAGGAAGTAACCTAGTAGAGTACATACCTAATGTAGATCGACCATACCGCTGTCGCCTGTGTCATTACAGCAGTGGCAATAAGGGCTACATAAAACAACACTTGAGAGTCCATCGTCAAAGACAGCCATATCAGTGTCCTATTTGTGAGCACATAGCTGACAACAGCAAAGACTTGGAAAGCCACATGATCAACCACTGCAAAACAAGAATGTATCAATGCAAGCAGTGTGAAGAATCTTTTCATTATAAGGTGAAGTCATTTCTTCTTCATCTTTCTAGAATAGCAGTTTAACTGTTTGTGGCTAATTAAGAGTTTTGTTACTTTCTTTAATTGAATTAAATTAGCCACGGGAATTATCAAAATATAACAACTTGGGTGCAGTGTCATTGCAAATGGACACTGGTAGTGCTTTTCATTACTTCTGTATTCTGGCAACGTGTGTTGCAGCCTCATGTTACTTACTCTTTAGTGTCCCCTGTTTCTTTGTGCAAAATATTACATTTTTTCAGTGGGAGCCATCCTATGCCCCATTAATAATCTCCTGCTGGTCTGTTCATCTGTAGCAACAACAAGACGAAAGGGAAGCATTAGGTGGCGGTAGTCTAGATCAGTGGTTTTCAACCAGTGTGCCATGTGTGCCTTGAGAACTGTCCAAGTATGCCAGGAAAATTTTGTACAAAGGTAATGAAAAATCAATGTAAAACATTGTTTCATCTTAAGCAGTATTCTATCCAACTTCTAAAACTTATGAAAATTAATCATCAAATTAAAAGTGAGGTATTGGTCTTTTGATTCTAAAAAGTGAACATTCTAAACGCAGGTGGCCAGAGGACAAAGTTGAGATAATGTGTATTTTTTTTCTAGTGGATTTGAAGCATTAATACATTTGATCCTCCTTTAGCTTGTTGTATACACTATGTTGCCAGCCAGTCTAGTAAGATTGTGACGATAGTAAATGTAACTAAAGGTGGCGTTTATGAGTAATCAATTCAGCTGAAAAAAGTGGGCGTGCCATGAAATTGTTTGTTTCATCAAAGTATGCCATGTTACTGGAAAGGTTGGGAACCAGTGGTCTAGATAACTTACGTCAGACTTTCGAAGGGGACTCCAGCATGGGACATAATTGGGGGTGGGTGCAAAAATCAGATGGTTCTTCTAGAAACCTTAGCCCAGTAAATGTGTTAAAAGATGGAAATGTATTTCTTATTCTGTTGCTTCCTTGTGGAACAGATGTTACACAGAACACCAAATCTAAAAAATGCCTCTCCAGAGATGAATGTTGTGGCACAGTTACAGTTTTAGCCTGTTGGTTTAAAACATTAGTGCTGCTGGATGAAGCATTTTGTAAGTGAACTTACTGCTTATGAAAAGATATCAGTAGCACTGTTAACTGCAGGCTTTCAGTCATTCACATAATTGAGAGCAGCACAAGCAATGACAGTGCAAACTTGCCCACTTTCTGTATTTAGAAGAATGACATTTTGGTTAAAGGATGTCACCTCTATGGGTGATGAGAATTTTTGTCACGGCCAGTACAAATTGCAATGAGGAGATATTTCACCTAAACCACCGGATAATCCCCAAAAAACAAAGATGCTTTTGACGTGTGAAATGCTACAGATTGCTTCTCTTTCCTGTTACAGCGGTATATCTGAATGTGTAGAAAAGTTTAATCTTAAAAGTATTTAACATTTAGAAGCAGAGGAAGCTACTTCAGCAGTTCATTTTTCTAATGCTCAATCTTGCTTTTTAAAAATGAGCTTATTTCTGTCTAATTTCTCAAGTATCTAATATCTGCTCTTTAAAACAGTCCAAAGCATATCTTTTATTGAATCATCACCTTAGTGCCATTTTTTACATTTTGCAGGAGTTAAATGTATGTTTAGAATGGCTCTCATTAAAATGGTAAAAAATAACTTCGTATGTTAGCACAACATGAAGTGACCACTGTATATTCATAGAATCTATACTTATATTTTAGGGAAAGTTTTTTTGTTTGTTTTGTTTTATTTTTAAACAGAGTCAACTACGAAATCATGAGCGAGAGCAACACTGCCTTCCGGATATCCTCTCAACAGCAACATCTAACAAACTAATAGTTTCCAGCGAGGCAGATGAAAGAGAAGGTACAGTATATATTTTTAATGAGACACCATTAAAGAGTCTACCTGATAGTGATCCCAGTGGTATAGTGTATTTATGAATTTATTTTTGTGAAAATTTCTATTTAGCCAAAAAATTGTCATGCTTCCTCTCAGCCTAAATGTTGTGTAAGGTTTTCGGAGGGCAAAGCTTTACAAGATGTCATGGTTTTAATGTAACTTACCAACATTTGACAAACAGTGTTCTTCACCCATTAAGATCTTTTTGTGTATGTGCACTAGGATAGTGCAGATCACTTCTTTTTTAAGTACTAATTTGCCGTGGACATGGTCCTTTATGGATTAAACTCCTTCAAGTTTTATGAAATATTTTTAGAAAATTATAGTGTCAGTGGAAAGAATGGTGGCTTTTGCTTTGTTTTTGCCGACTTTCAAATAATTTAGAATTGTGAAACATTAAATAAGAACATTCACATGGACACAGTCTCAAAATCCATACTTCAAAATATATTGTAACTCCATTGTGCAAGCATTAAATATCATACCACTGAAGTGTAGTAGGTAAAAATATTTCCCAGTTTACATGAGAGGAGAAACATAAAACATATCTTTTCCTCTACCACTCTTTCGTTGGTCTGTTTTTAAGTTTGTAAGCTCTTTGGAGCAGGAGCTGTCGCCTGTAGTGTCTATATACAGTAAGTATATGCTATTAGTAATTTGCCCAAAGCTATGTGATAAGTTTCAGAATAGAGTTAGAACTCTAGCACCTAGCTTTGAGTCCCATACTTATGCTACTAAACCATACTGGCTCTTATTGTGATATTAAATATACAAGTCAGGAAAATTCAGTTATTTACCTCACAAGCACTGAATAAAATTATCCCTGTGGGTTACCTTTTGCCTTCCTGAAAGCCACCAGGGTTTAGATCTATATAATAATTTTGGGAGGTGGAGCTATAGTGTGTTTTTAGTTGCCCGTGTTCAGGAAAACGCTGGGGTTGGGGGGTTGTTTGTGGATGGGTGGGGTGGGGAAGGGAGCATTATGTTGGTTGGTTGGTTTGTAGGGAGAGCATGGCATGCAGAAAATGATTTTTTTCCAAGAAGGAAAAGCTCTCTTCAAAAGAGTTGTCATTCTTCAAAGGAAATAACATGAGCATTTTTGGGGAAGTAACGGAAGTGTTGCTGAATTTTATTTGGTTATAAATGTTTGCACAGCTGTGATTATCACTATTGTCAATGATTAAATTGTTTTTAACATAAGATTTTTTTTTAAAGTGACTAATGATTTTTTTGGTGCCTGATTTTCAGAAGATGCTGAGCATCTCTTCTGTGAAACACTGTTAAGCTGTTTTTGTTGAGGACACAAATATTGAGAGAATTAAGTCTACTGGCTTTGAAAATCTCGGTCTCAAAAAAATAAAAATTGTTTGCAATTCTTACAAATAAAGGTCTTAATCTGTTAGGAGAACTCCTCTGCAGGAAGCTGGGCCTGACTTAAATGTATTTTAAATGTTTAATCAGAGAAAAAGGGACACTTTTTGTTAGGTGTGTACATATCATTATCTAATTTTGATGATCATTATTGTGTGTGTGTTGCCGGCAGGCTAAATCCTTGGTTTTATTAGACTAGCCTAGTTTTCCAGTGCTACCACTAGATCTTGCATGTTGAAGCTCTGCTGTTATTTGGAGTGGTGGTTTTAACTTTGAGGATAAGTCAGCTGTTTGCAAACACCACATGAATGTAAAGTATTTTAAGAAGACTTTCACATCACTAATTTGTCCAACTGTGGAACCAATTGAAACAAGATCTAGAGGAAGTGGGTTTTGTATGTCTGATAATGATAGGCTACTGAATAAATATTTGCCCTACAGAATCAGGAACAAGTTTGTGTACTTGCATATCATGTCATTAAAAAAATCTTGCTTTAATTCAAATATATTTGGATTATCATGACTTTGCTACTTTATCTCTTTAAAAATGTTGCTTTCAGATGAGTATTCATTTTGGTTGCCCCCCCCCTTTTTATACTATTAAATGCAGTTTTAAATATGCATCAACCTGTGTGCAAATTCCAGAATGCCCTTAACTTAGAATCTTCAGCAAATGTTTAAACCCCTATTTCATCAACTGCTATTGTCTGAAATAGAGCTAGTTGTAACTATCAGAGCATTCAACTTACAAATTAAAAGAATGTCTAAATTTTTTCAGACAGTGTTAGCCGCCACAGCACTTGGTGTGTAGTCTGTCAAATTTCAGTTTTGATAGTGATTATAATCAAATGCTGGATCTTGGGATAGATCAAATCTTAGCGTTTTAGTCAAACTATTTTAGTCTTCTCTGATATTTCGTGGTGGTGTGAGTGGCTGTTCTCTATCAGTTTTGTGTTTCTGATTCTCGACCTCTCCTTTCTGTCAAGGCATTTGGGCTGGGCTTTACTTCCAGCAAATTCCAGAGGTGTTTCAGTCTTGTTCATTTACTTTCCCTTGTACACAAGGTCTGGAATGCTATTAACATTGACCCCTCAACAGGTGTGTAAACTCCTGTGTGTGTCAAATTCTGTGAGTTTGGTAGCACAAATAGAACACCAGTTTATGACTCCTGTCTTGTTCGCTGCAGTCCTAATTTTTAAAGCTGATTTTTTGGGGAAGCAGTGAGCACATTTACCCTCCCCCCCCCCATCTCTGTTCTCCCCCTTTTGTTTAGGGGGCTGACATTTCTGGGTGTCTCTGAATTAAACTAGCTGCTGTATGTTTTTTCTTCTTCTACAAGGAACAGTTATGCTCTGAGAATTATTTTAGGGAAGTTATAAAGAAGATCAAACTAGATGACCACATTAGTCCCTTCTGGCCTTAGAATCTATGACTATGCCTGTCTCGGGAGAGGTTTCAGGGGAAGCCCTGTCCAGGAAGGAGACTCAGTCTGAGTTACCCTTGAATCCCAGAATCATTCATTTTAAGGTCAGATTTCCTTCCATATTTCATAGGAAATAATTCTTTTTTGATTTGCCCAGTCATCATCACCCAAAAGAAGTATGGCATGTAGTAGATATAAGAACTGTTAAAATATACCTTAGTAGAAGTGACCTTCAAAGAAAACTCTTAGATTTCTCCCTATATCTCTTAAATGCCTGTTCCCAAAAGCATACAAATCCTCCTCATCTGGGTTTATCAAGTGTGGTATGACTGATGCTTACTCAGTTGTAGAAAAAACAGTCCAGAAGGGATCAGGGTCTACTCAGTAGGGGTTCTTAGGCAGAAAGAGCATCATCCACTAAAGTGGAAATATGGATGGCTTCCACATGATCTTACATGAGTGTGTTTTTAAAGGACAAGAAGATTCATCATTGTTCATCTATGGAAGCATCCTTCACCAGGAAGACTACTTCTGGTGGTCTCAAAATAGGTTGTTGTTTGCTGGGAAAGGGAACATTCTTCCTTTTGTCCTAGCTGTTTCTCCCTCCAACAGATTTTTTGTTTCTGCTTGCCCCTTCACAAAAGTCTCATGTCAGGTGGGGGAAGGTCAGAAGAATGGGAAGCTTTTTACCTGATTACTTTGGCTTAAGGATTCTTCTCTACCCTGCTCTGCCCACTTGAAAAAAGTTTCCCAGTAATCTATATCCTGGTCATTACAAGGCCTGTGTATATATCTAATACAATTAAGTACTACTAAATGTAATCTCTTACCAAGAATTTAGTATAAGGATGGAAGGATTGTAACCAAACCTTAGGACCTTGATGATGAATTGGCACTACCTTCCAGTATTTGCAAGAAGAGAAGCTTAAAGGTCTTTGATTGGTCAGTCCAGAAAGGAAAACCTCTTAAAAAAATATATTTTCCTCTGTTTACACTCTTTTTAACAAAATTTAACAAAAATTCTAAATTATCTCCTGTATGGAGACCTCCTGTATGTTATATCATACCCTGAATCTGAATATCCCAAACTGATTAAGATGATGATGGGATATGTGTGAGAAATAAAATAGCTTTCTTAGCCATGTCTTTTAGAGGAAGCCTTTTGTTTTGGGTGAGGTGTTTTTAGTTTTTGTTGTTTGCTAATTGTTTCTTGTTGGTGCCTACCTTTTCCTTTGACATGATTCTCAAGTGCAGTGAAGTACTGAGCCCAGCAGTTCCTATAGCATCACTTTGTATTATTACAAGCCTTGGATTGTGACTTGACTGCAGGATCCAGAGAAAGGGAGAGGCTGGATTGTGAGAGTGAATGCACGTCCTAAATTTTAATGGCTCCAATAAATAAATAGTGGAAGAGCACTGGTAAACTAAATTTAGGTTTATTACATATTAATGTCCATTTCTAATTTGCTTCAATGTTGAATCACTTCAAAATGTTGATAATTCATGTTTCAGAATCCTATTCAATGTTTAAACGTATCATCCTAGAACTTCCTATAGTAGAAAAAACATATTTCTAAGACAAATGTATTGCATATAGGGAATAAGACTTCAGTCCAGAAACTCTATAGATGCGATGTATGTGATTATGCAAGTACAACATATGTTGGAGTACGAAATCACCGACGGATTCATAACTCTGATAAACCATACAGGTGAGTGTCTTAATTTTTGTTCTCTAGTGTTGGGCTTTTGAAATGTTTTTAACTAAAGATGTTTAAATAGTTTGTGTGTTAATTTTAATGACAGGTTTTTTAAGGGTATCGTTGTAGTAAACATTTAATATCATTTTAAAATTTCTCCTGTAAGATGAATAAAACCAATGCACTGTAAAATGGAAGGAATTGCTGGCTTACTCAAACTGCACAGTTAGGATCCAATACAGGATTTTTGGCAGTGCTACAGGGTATATCTTCAGCTGTATATATCACTCCCCCGCCCCCCCCCCCCCCCCAAATTTGAGACATTCAAGTGTGACTTTGGAGGGGGAAAGTAACTCAATTGGTGTATTTTTATATTAGACAGTCCATTAATGTCTTTAAAGTGTGGCAGATTTCTGGATTCCCTGTATAGCTGAGTTGATTTTGAGATTCACTTCACTGCAGAGTTACACCTAGTCATTTTTAAAACTTCAGGAACATGTTTTAAAGTAGTAAAAATAACAAATAACAAGGTTCAAATAGCTCAGTGGAGTGAGAAGGTGTTTCAAGATAGCAACCATGGTGTGGTGAAACCTACATGACATTGCAAAATTCTGTCCTTTATCTTGCCCACACACCACTCAATTTTCACACAGATTTTCAATAGGTTCGCAGCTACCAGTCTTAGAAAAGAGCCATTTTAATAATTTCCTCATAGGTCTGCAGTTAAGGACATGAAGGTTAATGATAATTGGGATAAAATGTAATTTGGTTTTTAAAAAAAGTTAGTTCATGCCAGAACAACGTCTAAGAAAACAGATTTTTTTAGACAAAGGGGATGTAGTGGATCTAACTTATCTAGATTTCAGGAAGGCATTTGATATGGTTCCACATGGAGAATTGTAAGTTAAATTGTAAAAGATGGGGATTAATATGAAAATTGAAAGGTGGATATGGAATTAGTTAAAGGGGAGACAACAACAGGTCACCCTGAAAGGTGAACTGTCAGACTAGAGAGAGGTTACTGTTGGAGTTTCTGATGGATCAGTCTTGGGACCAGTCTTACTTAACCCTTTTCTTATGGACCTTGGGACAAAAAATATAGAAAAATGTGCTAGTAAAGTTTGGGGTGACACAAAGTTGGGAAGTACTGCCAGTACAGTGAAGAACTGAGATAAAATATGGGAAAATCTGGGTGACCTTGTAAACTGAGTGTAATAGAAATAGGATGAAATTTAATAGTGGAAAGAGCAAGGTTGTGCATTTTGGGAGTAATAAGAATAAGTTGGGGGTGCACCAGTTGAAGTAATGGAGGACAAGAAGGACCTGGGTTTATTGGCTGATCATGGGATGACTTAGTACCACAAATATGAGATGGCTGTGAAAGACAAATGCTTGCCCTAGAATGCATCAAAAGAGGTATTTCCAGTAGAGACAGGGACATGTTAGTACTTTTATATAAGGCACTGATGAGACCAAATCTAGAATATTGTGTGCAGTTCTAGTTTCCCATGCTTAAGAAGGATGATTTCAACCTGGAACAGGTACAGAGAAGGGCCACTAAGATGATCTGCAGAATGGAAAACCTGCATTGCGAGAGGAGGCTCAGAGAACTTGCTGGTTTGGCTTAACTAAAAGAAGATTGAGGGGAGATATGATTGCTCTCTATTAATGCATGAGAGGGATAAATACTGGGGAGTGAGATGAATTATTTAATTTCAGCATCAGTGTGGACACAAGAATAAATGGCTATAAACCAAACATCAGGAAGCTTAGACTTGAGATTAGATGCAGGTTTCTAACCATCAGAGCAGTGAAGTTCTGGAATAGCCTTCCAAGGGGAGTTCTGGGGGCAAAAATCCTGACTTCAAAACTGAACTTGATAAATTTATGGAGGGGATGATGTGATGGGGCAGCCTAGTTTTGCAGTTGACTGATCTTTGACTGTGTGTGCTAGATATGCCAGTGGCGTGAGGTGGGATTTAAGATGGGATGGGTTTCAAGTTACTACAGAGAATTCTTTCTTCAGAGGTCTCACTGCTGTGTCTTGCCGACATGCTCAGGGTTTAACTGATCGCCTAATTTGGGATTGTGAAGGAATTATCCCCCAGAGCAGACTGACAAAAGCTTTGGGGCTTTTTATCTTCCCCTGTAGCATAGGGCACAGCTCACTTGCTCATGGATTCTCTGTACCTTACAGTCTTTAAACCGTGATTTGAGGACTTAAATAACTCAGTCATAGGATAGAGATTTTTTCCAGGAGTGGACAGGTGAAATTCCATAGCCTGCATTGTGGAGAAAGTCAGACTAGACGATCCCTTCTGATCTTAGTGGTCCTGATTACAAACTCATCCATAGTTTTACTAGATGATGGTTTGGTTTTTTTTGTATAGGTAATTTACTGGCTGTCTCATGTTTAGCTGAAGGACTGCTGGTACCACCAGCAGATGATTGAGGTTGTAGACATTTCAAATGGTGAATCTTCCTAACCCCTTATTTCTAAGATGGGCCATGAAACAAAATGTCACCCAACTGCATTAAACCAATGAGATGGTAAATGAAAGATTACTTCTACTGCAGCTGTGTGTAACACTGTTCAAATGATAGTTCTTAAACCAGTTTTTTTTAGCAAAAACAATAAATAAATCCCAAGGATTATCTAAATTGTTTAAACCCTTATTTCTAGCAACCTACAAAACAAATGGGAAAAACCCCCAAAAAACTAATGTTAAAATTACTAAATACCTAATAAACTTCCCTTTTAAAACAGGAAGTCTTCACCCAGGATGTTTGATCACGTTGAACAATAAAAACATTTCAGAAGTTCAGAAGTAACAGTAAAAAATGTAGCTAATGAATACTCCCATAAACTGACACACCATTTATACTGTACTATGAACAAACAATTTGAAGTTCATAACTAATCAACCCAAAACACAAATTTATGGCAATGTAAGATATCATTTACTAGCATAATAAAACATGGTAGCTACTCCATATGAATTGTGCAAAAATAAAGTTTACTAACTTGTTGATTCAGATAGTTCAGACATATCCGTGTTATCAACACAGTCAGTATCTTCTGAGTTTTCATAATGTTGATTCACTCTGACAGCCAGGGCTTGCACCTCCGTTGCCCTGTTCACAGTTGGCAAGTTTTTGTTTTGTTTTGGTTTTTTTTCTTACTGGAGATAGAAATTTCTTCAAAAATATTCCTAAATAGATTGTTTTTTAATGATGCGCACCCATGGCAGCAGGAGCGCCACTGACCGGGAAAAGACCAAAGGCTTGGCACACTGGGACTCGGGGCTCATTTGCCACCTCTGCAGCTGCCGCCACAGGCAGCCTGGCAGCAGACCCAGGGCTCAGGCGCTGAGACTTGGGGTTCAGGTCCCATAAACCCAATGTCAATGATGCCCTGCATGGCACTCTTTCTTTTTCCCTCCAGTTCCTGGGTCTTGAAACCAGCAGTAGAGGCTACACTCTGAAGAATGTTGTCCCATCTTCTCACAGTGTTCTGCTTTGACACCAATGTTGCTTCTTTCTGGTTGCATGCTCTGAACCTTTTCTCTTTTGTGTAAGTCCCCACTGCACCCCCATGTCCAGTAAAACAAAAGAACTACCAGCAGTCCAAGACTTCTGCTCATTTAACCCCATGCCCTTAGCAATACAGTGGTTTTATTTGTTTAACAACATAGGCAGTTGAGAAATCAATACATTTCTGTTTGTACCTTTTACTGTAGATGTGCAGGGGGATGGAGCAAGGTCATATACATAAAGTGCGCGGAGTCATCCAGAAGCAATGGCTGGTAGTTACTGGGCAGACAAACATTTTTCCATGATCTGGTTCCCAGTGCTTGCGATGACTTTGACAGTTTCTTGCACCCAGCAGAACAGCTCCTGGATCCTCCAGGATCAAGCCTTTAATAGAGTACATGACCTATTCTGCAGTATTTACAAAGCTTGACCTCAAATGTTCATTCCCTGACTTTTGGGTTTTTTTCTGTCAAAGGCTACTTTTCCATATAAAGTTTTTGAAAGAGACTTCTGGGTTCACTTTTTTTTATTTAAATGTTTTAAGAGATTATAAGTTTAGGTCTTAGCAGATCTAGTATTAAATTCAGATTTCATTTAAAAACAGGATTATTTTTACAAAAGAAAAACATTTTAAATTGACAAAAATCAAAATTCAATTTTAAAAAATGCAGTTTTTTTAAACAACAATTTTTTATCCACCCTGCTGGTGAGTTTTGAAGGAGGACCTTCTCAAATCTTCCTTGAAGAGAAACTTGGTATTGACATATAGTTGTAATGTGGGGGAGGTGAAAAATAGGGATTTGCATTCTGAGGAGACAAAAGAAAACTGGAGGAGAGCAGAATGGATAAACATATAGATAAATATTGCAGTCCTGGTGATTAAATTTATTACTCTGTAGGATATCAGCTTTAGCAAGGACAAACTTGTGAGCTCCTTTTTGATCTGCTTGCTTTTGTGAAGGTGAATATTTCTGGAGAACCTTAAATGCCAGTTTCACAGTGATTTAAGGTCTAACTTTCTCCTATATGCTGAACTAGAGTTCTCTGTATAAAGTAGCATTTTGTACACTGAGCTTGTTTTTAATGTGTTCTCAGTTTCATTTTAAACCATTTTATCCCAGTGGCTTTTGCTCATTGTGGTGTTTCAAGTAATGTGGTGTTTTCCTTTTAGGATCTATAAAAGTCTTTCTGTTATCCAAAGCTGAGAGCAAGAGAGAGAGAGAGAGATGACACTTAAAATATCCAGTGTCTGTTTTGTCTCATAAGCATACTAAATCCGTCTTTTAAATTTTTACATTAAATAAGTTGGTGGAGATACAGATTTGATTTTTTTTTCTTTAGTAGGATTTTCTTTTAAGGGACAAAATAGAGAACACTGACTTGTAGCAAGATTTAAATGTCTTCTGCTTCTTGAGCTTTGAAAGGTAACCATTGAAACCCCATGGAGTTTTAGTTTTGTTATAAAGTTGCATATTGTATGAAATCTAAGAGGCTACTCAGTCTTTAGAAGCTGGTTGATTACTGTTTCCTCATGTTCTTGTTTTACAGTATGTGTGTTTAGTCTTTGTTGTAATAATCATTAATATTTTAAGTCACAAAACAAAAAAGTCATGTAATTGGAGTGCTTATTCATTTTGTAACTGTCAAAACAACACCACTTAGGCCAGTGGTGTCAAATACGCAGCCCACAGGCCAAATACAGCCTATGAACCTCTCCCATCCTAGCCCATGACTCTGCTCTGTAGGCCCACACTTGCTAACAGAGAATGCATTTTAATAGAGTTGAATGGGTTTAATAAGAGACTCTAATCTGCTGTCTATATGAAAATTGATTTTTACCTGCAGTATTTTGATATTTATCTACATTGTGCAGTGGTCATAGATTCTAGGTTTGAGGGGCCTAGGATAAAAGTCAAGATGGGAAGTTCTTTAAAGGATAAGTTTGAAATTGAAAATGATCTGGACAAACTGGAGAAATTGTCTGGAGTAAGTAGGATGAAATTCAATAAGGACAAATGCAAAGCATGCCAGTTAAAAAGGAACAATCAATTACTCATAAAATTGGTTAATGACTGCTTAGGAAGTACTGCAGAAAGGGATCCAGGATTCATAGTAGGTCACAAGCTAAATGGAATTCAACAGTATAACTATTGCAAAAAAAAAAAATATATTCTTTATTAGCAGGAATGTTGTAAGCCAGACACAAGAAATAATTCTACTCTGCTGTGATTAGGTCTCAGCTGGAGTACTGTATCCATTTGGGGGTCCCATGTTTCACGAAGGATGTGGACAAATTGGAGACAGTCCAGAGAAGAGCAACAAAAGTTATTAAAGGTTTACGAAACATGACTTGTTAGGAAAGATTGAAAAAATTGGGTTCATTTAGTCTAGAGAAGAAGAGACTGAGGGGAGACATAAGTGTTCAAGTACACAAAAGATTGTTAGAAGGAAGAAGGGGCAAATCATTGTTCTCCTTGACCTCTGAGGCTAGAACAAGAAACAATGGGATTAAATTGCAGCAACAATGGTTTAATTTGAACATTAAAGAAAAACTTTCTAATTGTCAGGATAGTTAAGTATTGGAATAAATTGGTGTAGAATCCCACCATGGGAGATTTTTAAGAGCTGGTTAGACAGACACCTGTCAGAGATGGTCCAGATATTGCTTCATTCTGCTGTATATGCAGGAGATTGAACTAGATCACAGTGGTGTGCTGCAGAGAGCTGGGGAGATGGCTGGGTTTGGCTTGGAGGGAGTGGGCTGGTGTGTCCTGTAGAGCAGTGGTTCTCAAACTTTTTTTTCTGGGACCCAATTAAAGAATTATTTATGCCAACAACCCAACAATTACATCTTTGAACAATGCATTCCAGTTTTTTGACGGCAGCAGCAGGGGATGCTGTGCCCAGTACCGAAGAGTCTGTGACCCAATACTGGATCCTGACCCTCAATTTGAAAACCACTGCTGTAGAGTCGCAATATGCTGCCAAACGTGTTGTGACCCACAAAAGGTAGAGAACCATTGGACTGGATGATTCTCTAGGTCTCAACCAGTCCTGTGACTCAATGAGTTGGTTTTCCTGGAGGGATATTTTGACTAAATTAAACATTCTACAACAAAACTAATATTTAGGCAATGCAGTGTGTCAGCTTCTATGAGCACTTAATTGTTGCCCTGTTGGTCTTATGTTCAGCTTCTAGTTTAAAAAAAAGATATCTAATGATCTGGAATTTGGCATCTTTCTTAAGGTAAAGATAATATGTCAGTGACATCAGACAATGTGGCTGCCTTGACTTAGGGAGTAAGAAAAATTTGTAGGCTTAAAACATGAGACCAGTTCATTAACATAACACCTGTAAAATGCAAGTTTTGGCCTTGATCTAACACAGCCAGGCACCTACCCTTATGATAGACATGGTATATCTGAGCTGCTCTTGCAGTCTGTGAAACTCATTGGAATTTCACAGAACGTAAATCTGGGTGGACTAGCCCACAGTGTTTTATGCTGAAAATCGCCATTGCCTGATACACAGTAATAATTATAGTAATAAATATCTAGACTCGTGTAAACTATCTTCAGTTTTACTCAGGAATGTTACTGCCTCAGGGGAAGACCCAGGGCATGGGCACGGGCCCCGCCCCCTGGGCCAGGGCCATGCCCCCAGGCCCAATTGTACATTGGGCTCCTGCCGCTTCCATGCTGGCCCCAGATCCTTGGCCAGGTTCGTGGCCGGGAGAGGCGGGAGCTGCTGTGGGCATCCTGGCTTCAATCCCCCACCAGGAGAAGCAGGCAGCACTGAAGGTGTCCCAGCCTCAATCCCCAGCCGAGGCTGGGCCCCAGAGAGCCAGGTGCTTCAGTGGGCACCCCGGCGCTGGGTCACCGGTCTAGGATGGGGCTGGCCCAGACACTCGGGGCACTAGCGCTGAGATTCTGGGCACATGCCCCGTGTGCCAGGCACCAGCGACGCCCCTGGTTTTGCTAACTGTCTTTCTGAAATACCCCTGATGCTATCTCTTTGAGTTTTAATTTGTGAAATAATACTGATGGTCAACTATCAGATTGTTGGGATCATTCACTACTTGTTGTTTCTTCAGATGTCGAGTGTGTGACTTCGCCACAACAAATATGAATAGTTTGAAATGTCATATGAGGCGCCACCCGCAGGAACACCAGGCAGTGCAGCTGATGGAACAGTACAAGTATGTAACAATTATGAGTTGGCACAAGCCCCGGTAGTGTTATTTTTGTTATCTTATGAAACAAAAATGAGTGCAGATTCATTGCTTTCTCTGTAATCTTTAAAAAAAACAAAACAAAACAAAAAAAACAAAAACACTTGGGTATGTAGTCAAGAATTTATTTTTTTTCCTCTGGCTTATTCTGTATTGACAGTTGATTAACATTCGTACCAAAAAAAAGGGAGGCAAAAAAACCTCTTTGGAGCTAACTTGTATTCTAGTGTCTCCCTGCGAGATAGAACCTGGAGTCGCATCATATTGTCCTAGAAAAGAACACGAGTCTCACTCATCACAAATGTTTGTGTATATTTGATAAATAAGTACCATTAGAAGTTTGTTCCTACAGGCTACATATCAAGAAAAAGTTAGCATAAATGAAATTCTAAAATATTTCAGTATGCTTCCTGAGTGTTAACTTGCAACAAGCAGTTAAAATAGTGAGAGGAAAGCAAAAATGCAAAGAAACTAGTTCATAGTGCAGCATTGGGCAGGTAGCCAGGGCAATTGGGATAAATCACATGCATACAAAAATGGTGGTCTCAAGTAAAACCTGGTTCTTCACATCAGCTTCAAAACATAAATGAAACCTCCCCACTATGTTCCTTTCCAAAGTGCTTTCTAGTAGCACTAGCTGCCACGCACTCAATATCTGTACCATATGCTCTGTAGATAAGTATTCTGCAGTACCCTGGGATTACTGAAAACTTCCACGTCCATGGCCTGTCAGTGTCCCTCATGATTCACTTTGGCAAAAGCTCTGACAGTTTCCACAGTAAGTCAGTTTAGGATATTTGTGAGCAGTGAAGTTTAATAACTTAGCACAGGTTAAAGCCAGTAGGGCAAATTAAGCTGATTTCTGTAGGATGATTTGTTACAGAAATAAGCAATCTGATTTCTGCATACTAGACAACCTGTAGAATGACCTATGTTTCACCAGCTGTTTTATACAGAAACACAAGATGAATGCATGCTGCAAAAATTATTAAATGTTTTTTCGATCACCATTATCTTTTAGTAAAAAATATTCTGTAAAACGTGGGCCGAGATCAAACAAGCTCATTTTACTTCTGTATCTAGCCTCATGTTATAATTTGTATATTTCCTATGGAATTGTATTGTTCAATATGCTCTTATTGATTCATGGATGAAGAACATACAGAGACTAATCCTGGAAGTTGCTGAGAACACTTTCATCTATAATTTGAAATGAATGATAGCTGAAGGTACTTAGCACCTAACAGCATTAAACCCATGGTGTTCTGTAATCCTGAAAGCAAAAAATGTGGTGCTTAAGTGACTGAGCTAGAGGTCCATTTTTTGTACAGTGAGGGTAAGTATTGAACTGTCACTTTGTACTACTGAACCTGCAACTTGAATAAGGCAAGGTTCTTTTTTTAGTATGTGAATGTGTAATTAGGGACAAGATGGGTGAGGGAATATCTTTTTTTTTTTCACCAACTCCAGTAGGTAAAAATGAATTTGTCAGCTAAAACAGAACTCTTTTGATCTGGGGAAAAATACTCGTGGTCACATGCTAAACAATCTGTTCCAACTTATATTTAGCTAAGCAGTTAGCATATACGGTAAGAGCCCATTCAAGGCTGAAGGGCCACTTCACCTGAATGGTCTTAAATGTTTTAACTAATTAAGCTAAACAAATCTATTTGAACTTGTATTTATTTCTGACACTGAAGAGTATTTTTCTTAACCTGAAGAAGAGTTCTGCAAATTTTCTCTTTCACCAACAGAAGTTGGTTCAGAGAAAGATATTACCTCACTCACCTTGCATCTCTAATATCCTAAGATCAGCATGGCTCTAATAACACTGCAAACGTGTAAAGATTCTTATAATGCTTGTGGCTCACCCCACCTGGGAACATTGACGTGGAGATGGGGCAGAGTGCAGTACGACTTCCGGTGCGGCCCAAAGGCTGCAGTGGAGGCTGTCCTGCATGCCAGCTGGCCCTGCCCCTGGAGCAGAGAGACCAGTCATGCTGGGGGCAGGGCAGGAAAGCAGACCCCGGCCTTTGCACTGATCCACCCTGTCCCTGGGAATAGACCAATCAGCCCCGGGGGGGGGGGGGCAAGAGCAGAGAGCCCTGCCTTTGGGCTGGCCCACCTGCCCATGGAGGCAGACCAGCCAGCCCAGAAGCAGGAGCACAGAGCCTGGCCCTTGGGCTGGCCTGCTGCACTCCTCCCAGTGCCAGCAGGGCAGAGTGTTTCACATTGTGGTGGGTCCCTTGGCCTGTGCAGTAATCTGCCCCTCTGATTTGGGTGGGCAACCTTACCTTTTGTTCCTAACTGAGCTTTGTAAAACTTTTTAGCGCTACTTCCTTGATTTAAGAGGGAATTCTTAATTTTAAAGGTGTGCATTAGTTGTTCATTAAAATGTCAGAATTGTGATGATTTGGCTAGTAAAGTTTTCATTAACTGTGAGACCTCTGTTGGCTCTAATTGGAGAAGCTCATGTTCTTGAAGTATTAAACGAACAATGGCTTCCACCTACCTCTCCCTCCAGGTAGGATTGCACATTTCCTGATGTGCACTAGAAACCGTGATGCTAAAAAGAGGTAGTCCTCTTACAGAGAAGTAGAGCAGGCCCACCTTGCCACATAAATATAATGTTCTAATATCTTTTTATAATGTCTCAAATTAGGAGTGTTCTGTGGAACAAAGTAGAATTTCCTTTCTTTTGTGATTTGTCTGGTGGAAATTATAGTCATTTTAAGCTCAGACTTCTGCATTTGAGGCTTGATCCTGCTGCCGTTAAAGTCAACTTGGGTGATGCAGTATTAAAGTTTCCATGTGTTGCACTGCTAGTAGCAAAATGATTTTTTGCTCTAAAAATTACAACACTTTTTGATTGGTGGCAGCCATTTTAACATCCATAACATAACATGAGTTGACAGTGATGGTGAAATATTTGGGCAGAAAAATGTGGCTGTTATTGAAGGGTGATGGAACTGTGATTGAAACAGATTCCCAGATATAGCTGGGAGTACAACTTGTTAGAATTCTAACAAATGTCAGCTTTTATTATCATAATTAAATTCAGCTAGCTAGTATTGGATAATTGAGTGTTTCTCAGGTGCTGGAGACACACAACCCTCACTATCTGTGCTTTACAATTTGCTAGGAATACATGCCCCCATAATCACCCTTTAATTTGTCTCTTACATAGGTAGTATGC
Organism: Podocnemis expansa; assembly: GCA_007922195.1. NCBI lineage: Eukaryota > Metazoa > Chordata > Testudines > Podocnemididae > Podocnemis > Podocnemis expansa. The sequence continues at coordinate 4,760,482 of ML682028.1, forward strand.
TGACAAACTTATCTTAAAATGACTTTACCCATAAAATATCTAAATTCCTACTCTTGTATAGTCATTTGTGGAAAAGTATTTAATTGGGGTTATCCAATACGCTTCTACAGACAGTAGCCACAATACAGATTTAACTAAACGTATCTAGGATCTCATTCTATGAAACTTTATCAAAGGTTTGTGAGTAATCCAGTTGAATTCCATAATATCACAATTTTCTGTTGAAAATGATTGGACAGTCTAAAAACCTTTATATTTTGGTTTTTCTGTTAGACTTTTCCATGAGGATTTTCATGGATCAACTTCTTATTTGTACTGGAAAGAGGGGAATTAATGGGGTAATGATGAAGGGAGAAAAGGAAATCTTGCAGTATCCCCTTTTGTTACAAATTCCCAGATTTTCCTTCATTTACCTCCCTTTCTTATTTAAATACCTTTATTCTTAGAAAATGTAATTAGGGATGGATATAAAATGCCTTCTGTGTCATTAAATATCAGTTAGGAATATAAACTAAACTTAATGGAGAAATAAGTTGTGCATGCATATTAATCTTTCAGAACATTTTCTGGTTATTTTGCGTTTTCCTCAAAATACCACAAGATATTAACTTACATGTATTATTGAATCTCTCACGGAATGTCAGTTAATTCAGTTTATAAGTTTAATTGAAGAAGCACAATATGCTTCCACAGTGATTAGCACTAGTGTATTTTTGTAGCATTTGAATAGTTTTGTTTTGTTATTAAAATAAATGGCTAAACTGATAGTGGAATTCTACAGGGTTTTTGGTGGTGTTTCACCTTTTAAATTTAATTTGGTTTAAATATTTCTTAGATGCTGAAATGTTCTATGCAAAGTTATTCTGAAGCACATTTACTTGGCCGAGACATAGACCTAAAACAAAGAATGGCTGGCATACTTAGATTACTAGTGGCATTGAATTATTATGACATACTGGAATTTCTCTTTGACCAAATCTTAGGAGGGAAATGGAATTAATTCAGAGTTGTGTTATCTCATTTGGCCTGTTTTAGAAAATTTGGTTAAAAAAACCTGAAAATTATTGAACTTCAAATATCTTATCTTACTCTCACTGTCTTTCAGATGTTCTCTTTGTGGATACGTATGCAGCCACCCTCCCTCCCTGAAGTCCCATATGTGGAAACATGCAAGTGACCAAAATTACAATTATGAACAAGTGAACAAGGCTATTAATGATGCTATATCACAAAGCGGCAGGTGTGTGTTTGTATTATGCTTCCTTACTTACTAGAATGCTGAATCTAGAATTTTGAAAGCACCAAACCTTGACCCAAAATAAACTACAATCTACAGATTTAAACAAAAAAAGTTAAACTTTATTTTAAAAAAAGACACAATTTATTTGTTTATTTTTCAGGTTTCAAGGGCAGCTACCTGAAAAAAATCTATTGGAAAGCACTGATGAAAGTTCAGTACCTGTTCTAGCAGGTTCAGAGAACTTGGTGTCATTTTCAGAATCCATTAACCAGACTACTAATGAAATTTCAGGTTCTAATGAAAATCAGAAACTTAGTGCAACAATTAATACCTCATGCAATTTAGAAAAGAACTCCAGTCAGCCTCATCTTGGTACAGAATACTGTGTTTTACTCTTCTGCTGTTGTATTTGTGGGTTCGAATCCACTAACAAAGAAAATCTATTGGATCATATGAAAGAACATGAGGGTGAAATCATAAACATCATTCTAAATAAGGACCACAGTGTGACTCAGAACGCCAACTAGATGAATTTATCGGTTTAAAAAAAGAGGATTTCCTAAAACGTGTCTTTTCTATCTTTGCTATTGTTGCCTCAGACACTTGCTTAAGAAAGGAAATGCAAGTAAAATTTACTGATTTTTTTCCAAGATGAGTCCTTGTTGCAATTATGGAACATAATTCAACTAACTAGAAACATACATTACTTCATTTTGGGGAACCTGTGGAGTGATCCACCTAACCCTTTATCCTTCCCTGTGATGTTAAAAGAGTCGGGATTTCTGAATGCCTAGCATTAATATAAAGTGGATTAGCATAATAAGAAATTCAAACTCAGTAACCAAGCAGGGTATTGGCTCAATTCAAAAGGCTTCTTTTGCCTTGAAAGTATTTAGGAATAAGGGTGTCAAACTCATTTAATTGTTTTTCCTTCAATGCAAATACAGGCCGAATACAAGTTGTGAAATAATAATCCCTTTCCTGAAATGTACTGCCTGATTCTGAGGGATAGATGAGGGGAGCTAGAGGGGGTGGGCTCCTGATTTATTTTAGAAGGCTGTACTCTTCCCAGTTCAGCTATTCCTTTCTGAGTAAGCAGTTCTGGATGGTATTCTTTCTGCCGCTAATAGTAGGTGTTCATTCAAGGCAGGAGAAGCTGAGTGGCCTGAAAGCAGTATATTGCTATATATTTGGTCAGATCCTAAGTAAATAGAACACATTTTAGATACATTCAATTCATATGTAAACATGATCCATTGTTTAGTGTATTTCTTTAAAGAATAAGTTGGCATTTTAACTAATGATTTTTCATGTCTATATATAACGAATGCCATAATCTTAGGGTAAGAACAGGTAAATCACCAGAAATGTCATTGACGAAGGGCAAGACGGGGACATGTAAGCCACTTGAAAATTGCACTGGGTGTGTATCTACATCTTTAGGTGCCTGAATACCTAGAAAAGTCTGCCTCTAATACTCTGCTGAAAAAAATTCATTCTAAGGTATGCTCATCTTTTCTCATAAAATGCTTTAAATTTCATAATAAAAGAATCTACCAAAAATCATTTTTGAATAAAAATTGACCTGCTATGTGGAAGGGTCATTCCTCCACTGCACCAGCATAGAAACAAACAGGGTCTATGATGGTTTGTAGAGTAAACTTTAATGATGCATGTGATACGGATTCAGAAGAGGAACTTGATAATTGCTATATTTCTAGTTTTAAAGCAACCATTAGAAATTGTTCTTTTTAAAACCATTTAGCTTCTAAAATTATAAGGGTGATTTTTCATGTAGTTTCAGTGACTTTCATTAGTTACACATCAATGGGAATTACAGTATGCAGGCTAATTGCCAGGCAACTCTGTCAAGATCGCCCCTAAATTTTGATTTTTTTTTTAAGTATATGCTTGCTACCAAAAAAACTTGTAGCAGTTGAAAAAGAACCATTTTAGCAGTCAGACTAACACATTCTGGTGAAGCGTGAAACATTCAGTGCTGATTTGAAAGGTAGCTTCAAAAACTGCAGTTGCACTGAAATATGCTCACTTCTTGGCATGTCAGTTCAGTTACACCTGGATTACTTGCTCATTTGTTAAAAGATGTTTTGAAGAGTGATGTGGAAAGTTTTTTGTATTTATTATCTATTTATACTTTTTTTTTAAAAGCAGGAGTAAGCTACAACTATTAATCTGAAAAGTTGATGTATGAGTAGTGTACAGTCTTCATGGTGCTATTTCTGTGTTGATTTTTTGTAAGTTATCCTGTGGACAGGGAAGCTGATCAAACAAGAAGGAAAATAAGAAAACTCAAAAACCTATCCTTTGTTTTTAAGTTTAGTTTCAAAGAAGCAATCCAGGCTATAAAGGCTGGATAAAGGGTACAGTTGTATTTCTAGCTCTACTGGTGATCTTTTAAAGTGGCTTTGTTTAAACCTGGAACTTTTTTAGTCTTTTTAAATATTGGTTATAAATGGTTAGATGCACAAATGTTATTTTAAAAACTGGTAAAGGCCTATCATCATACAGCCCATTGCACTAATTGCTTTGACCTATCCATAAACTAAACATGGTACATTTCAGATGTTTGAAATAAAAATGTTAAGTAAATTCTGTATGTTTTACATTTTTCTAGAAATAGATTACACAAGTGCCAGTCTAAAGGGAATTTTTCATATTCAAACTGGATGAATTTTACACTTTAAAAACATTATTTATTATAATGAATAATTTCAATCAGAGATGGAAAACATTTAATGAAGGCTCTGGTGTTGTTTTAGTGACCAATGCTGGCACCAATATTGTATCCATAATTTAAAATTCTGGTGTGTGTTTAAAAAAAAAAACAACAAAAAAACCAGGAAGCTATTGGTCACATGAACTATCAGAGTCCACAAAAATTTTAAATTACTTTTTTAAACATATGGAAACTACAGTGTGCCATGACCTTAACTTTATTTTTTCCATAAAGGATCATGCATTTTAAACTTGTTATGCTAATGGAAAAATTTGAAGAACTTGGAGACATGAACTAGGAGAAAGATGGCAGTGAGCCCACATTTACAAAGTCAGTACATTTATTATTGGTCATGTTTTTATGGTGGAATGTTACAATACAGTGCTCCAAGACCCATTTTAATATATTGGAATTACTAACCAAAGTGCGTCTAATTATACAATGTTGTTTACCATCTCATTGTACAAGTAATCTTCAGTTAACTATGTATTGTTCTACTGCTTTAGAATGGTGAGAGGGAACGTCTAGGATAAATACTACAACTGCCAAGACACAACACTTCCTAGGCGTCAGAAGATGAGCAATCTTCATGAAAAAAAAAAAAAAATTCCTTAATGATTGTCCATATAATGCCCTTGATCCACATTCAAAATTCCTCTTGACTTTAATGGAGGTTGTGAATGAATGATTGCAGACTCAGTTCCTGAAAGCAAGTGTTCTGATCATATGTGCATCTGCTTTAGAACATGTTGTCTTGGTAGTGTAGTTGTGTCTTTTGGGTTTGTTTTAAACAGCACTTTTCAGGGTTTTAGCATTTCAATCTTCCCCTTCCTTTGGCAACTTAGTTATTTTAGGATCCTGTTGGCACACACAACTAGCAGATTATCAGACTTGCAGTGCTATCTGCTTGATTTTTCTTTCAATTCTGCTCTAAGCAGATGTTATTCAGTGATATGGACTATAATGTGGAGCCTTTGTTTTAAATGCCTGCATTTCTGTGATGGAGGAGATCCCTATTTTCTACTGGTGAAATAGACTGGGGAATTATAATCTTCCATTGTAAACTTTCTACTTTGTACTTGGCCTAGAAAGAAGTGGGATTCAGCGAGAGTTACTGTATTCTTCTGTCCCAAGCACTTATTAAATCATTAAACTAAAAGAATTGTACAGTGGGTGCTCAAATAAAATATATTTAATAGAAATTTACATTTGCGTTTGATATTCATGAACATGGATACATGTATTTTTTTAAAAAGGTATTGTAACACTAGGGCACTGCTTTTATAGCCAAAGTATAAAAAATTTTAGAAGACTGACATGTAAAGACTGCAGTTCCTTTTGACACTATCTTATTAAAATAGGATGGATTGCATTTTATAAAATTATCCAGCACATTAAGCTGCATGCCTTAAACTCTCTGTAGGACTGTGTTCCTGATAGAACAGATTGTCTGTTTGGAACTATGAAGCAAGACTGTAGTACTACTTTAACTACCTTCTGAAATACTGTACAATGTTAGAATAATTTATTTTGCTTTACAGGAGTTTGTCATGTATTGACTTTAATATTGTATTTTGGTAATAAACTTTTTTTGTTAAACATTTTAGTGTTCTGCTTTTATTTGTACGCTTTGAGAGAAAATACTTAAGAGGGGAAAGTAATTATTGGATGGAAAACTACTTTTTGAACTGAGTAGCAAGGGTTGTCATGCTTTAAGCAGAATACCTTTTTTTTCCCCCCTGCAGAGAGACACAAAGCCATAATTTAAACATCAACACATTAAAAACCAAAGTATTACTCTATTCTGAAATGGAGGATTTAATGATCCAAGGGAGAAACAAAATCAAATTATATGAATATCATATTCTGTGGAAAACACTTAACTTGAACTAAAATTTAACTTCTGTTTTGTATGCACAGTGCCCTAATAAAATGTGGCTGAACTAGGTCTGCATAATGGGATAAGAGGAAACCTTAATAAAATTGAGGCATTACTAATAATGACATCACATAACCTAATGAACACAATGAACTGCTCTGTACTTGATCCTCAGAATATGGGCAGATGTTGCACCTTTTATAATGAAGGGATATGCTAGTATAAAACATTAATGCAGTACAACAAACAGACCTACAGGTAATTCCAGGTTAAGTTGGTCTTTGTGCAGAACTGTTCATTAAACTGGTAGAGCTGAAAGATCAAATTACCTGTTTGTACATTATTTTCCCAGGCGGTGTGATGTAGAATAAATAAAGACAGTCAGAAAAGCCCTGTTTAGCTGCTTCCTTAATACTGGCCTAGCTTCTAATTTGTTTTAAATCAAAATGAACTTACAAAATGGAATTGTCCAAGATGTAAGTTTCAGAAACTAACCTGGGTATTAATTTTGTTTTACTGACTAGCTGCTTTTAAAATTTACTTCAGCAAATATACATAGAATTCTCAGACGTAATTCTTCAATGGGCACACAGCCAGCAATGGCCACTGGTGGGAAAGAACAATAAAGGAGGTGGTTTAGCATGATGTCTTCAGTTATGTGTTTGGTCCTTGGGTATCATAAGCCAGATCTACACTGGCCACAGGTTTTGGCAGCAGTCAAAGGTAGATACGCAGGCTACGTATGGTAACTTGCCTATCTGCCATTGGCTTACTAACTTCTACTTGCCATGGCATTCCCACTGCTCAGAGTTGACAGGAAGTGCACTCCCTTCAACTCAGTGCTACTCTTTTTGCCAGGTAGTATAATAAATCAACCTTTGACTTAATATCTAATTTTGACTACTTCTGGGTGTGATTGAGCAGGTCTTGACACTCAGTCGAACTCACATAATTGATTCTGCACTGTCAGCGGTGCCACCATCAGTGTGGATCTGGCCATAGTCAGCAAGCACAAGATAGAACAATGTTCAACTGTTCCATTTTATTCCAGGTCTGAGACAGAGAATCGAGAAGACATTCTTTGACAGCCCCTAGTTCTGTTCCCTATAGTCACCTGATGAAACAGTATCTTTTGGTTAAAAGTTAAGATGTTTTGTCTTGAAACACAAGACAAATCAGTGTGTTCCTCACTTGCAGCCCACAATATTCCTTGTTTTCCTCTCTGTTAGCCTACAATTAGTTATCTGAAAACTCAAAACATAGATGCTAATAGTCCAAGATACCTATAACAGACTACTTTAGTTCATCTGAAAGTCACTATTATGATTTTAGTACATGCCTTTAGATGCAGGAACGATCTACACCATCCTTAACAGATGTTAGTCTAACCCAGTGAGTCAGCCTTTCCAGCCTACTGTACACTTTTCAGGAGTCTGATTTATCTTGCATACTCCAAAGTTTCACCTCACTTAAACTACTTGCTTACAAACTTACACATAACAATGCTATTGCATCACAGCATGCATTTCAGTATAAACCAGTCATTGTATGAAATTTTAGTGCTTTTTAGGTAGCCTGTTGTAAAAATAGGCAAATATACAGATGAGTTGATGTATCACTGAGCATACGCAAAGGTTTTCCAGGAGAATTGTAATCTAATTGAAAACCACTGAATTAATCTGTTCTTAAAAACCTCCAGTGATGGGGATTTCACAATCTTCCTTGCTAACCTACTCCAGTATTCAGCTACCCATATAGTTTGATTAGGTATTAAAGAAATCTAAGGATATGGCTACACTAGTTACACTATGGCCACAGTAAGCTCTCTAACTGCTCTAAGCCAACAGGAGAGAACTCCCATCAGCTTTGCTTCTGCTGGTCATGGGCTGGAGTGGTTAAGCCGGTGAGAGAGATCGACATCAGCACTTCTGTCAGAGTAACATGATGCTCAGAGGGATGATTTATACATAAATTATTCTGACATATGCTGTAGTGTAGACAGTATGTCTCCCTTGCACCAAATTAAGCTGATTACTTCTCATCCTACCTTCAGAGAACATGGGGATTAATTGATCAATGGGTATGTCTACACTGCAAAGTATTTTCAAAATAAAATATATTTCAAAAAAAATTTCATGCCTGTCCATGCAGGCATTTAATATTTCAGAATAAGCACTTTATTTCAAAATAATGAAGTGCTATTTCAAAATACTAAAACCTGGATTTGAGATATTCTTTTGAAATAGCTATTTCAAAAAAATCCATTCCAAGCCACAGAACTGGCTTTTTTTTTTTTTAAATAATACCCCTATACTTTACATTGCTATTCCCTATTTTGAAATAGAAAGTCTAGTGAAGACTTTCTATTCTGAAATAAGAACTCCTACCTTATTTTGAAAGAGGGTCTTCACTAGACTCCTATTTTGAAATAAAAATGTGAAATAATTCTATTTTGAAATAACTATTTCAAAATAAATTCAAAATAGTTATTTTGAAATATCTATTTTGCAATATCTGTGGCAGTGTAGACATAGCCATAATCTCGTTGTAACAGCCCTCAACATAGTCAAGTCTGTTATCAGGTCATCCCTTTGGTCTTTTTTTTTTTTCCCCCTTATGATCTAACCATACGTGGTTATGTTAAACTTTCCTCATAAGTCAGGGTATCTAACTCTTTCACGATTTTTGTTGCTATCCTCTGGACTCTCTCCAGTTATCCACATATTTTTAGGCCAGGTTTACAATATAAATTTACATCATTATAACTTCAAAACAAGGAATCCTGTGGCATATTTAAAGACTAACAAATTTACTTATTGTATGAGCTTTCATCGTAGAAAATCCCACTTCATCAGATGCTTTGAAGATGAGGGAATTTACAGAATGGGAGGAAAATAAATACAAGGAAGTGTAAATCATAGGATCAGGTCACATGGTAATAGCCAATCAAAGCACTTGTTAAGATTCAAATGCTGGGGAACAGCAAATAGAGGAAGATGAGGTCAAATCACATATTGAAATTAGAACAAAAATCCAAAATCCTTATTTAGTCCTGAAGAGGGAGTCAAATTTGCAAATGAATTCTAATTCTGCAGTTTTTCTTTGAAGCCTTGATGTGTCACTCAATTGTTTGAAAACAGTCCCATCTTCAAAATATCTGATGAAGTAGGATTTTCTCCTGCAAAAGCTCATGTGATAAATTAATGTTAGTCTTTAAAAGTGCCACAGGACTCCTTGTTTATTCTGCTGAACTAGACTAATACAGCTGCCCCTTTGGAACTTATCAACATTATCACTGCATTACTCAAGGATGTGAGAAATCTATGCTTCTGAGTGATGTAATTATGCTGACAAAGTGCTATTTAATCAGGGTATGTCACTGGGAAAGCTTCTTCCATCAAAGTAGCTACCACCTCTCAGAGAGGCAGATTAACTAAAGTACTGGAGAAGCTCTCCTGTCAACATAGTATCAAGACCACTAAACTGCTGCACCAGTATGGCTGCTGTACAAGAGTATTGGACAGCTAATCAGAATTAATTAATTCCCAGAGTTTCATTATCAGTTTATCATGATTCACCTGAAAATTCAAACCAGAAGAAGGTAGATTATAAATTTCTTGTTAGACTGTTTCTTCGTGTGTGTTTGTACAAGAAAGTCCTGATTGGGGTTTTCGTATGCTACTGTAACAAATGATTCATTAATTTACTTTTTGTTTTTCTACTGTTTAAGGAGTTTATCATCCAGGCAGGCATCAAAAACAATGCCATGCGATATACATTTCTCTGAATATAAAAATACTAGTCAGATGATCAACCTACAGGCTGCAAGTTTTGATTAAATTACTCGACAAATACTTAAATTATTTTGTTAAAAAGCAAGAACCAGTTCATGAATGATGTCCCTACTTTCAAAGGGCTAGTTGGAGTTGCCACATGGTTAAGCCTTGCTTCTCCTAGCAATCTGAAGATCAAAGTGGAGGGAAAGACAGAGGGACAGTCAACAAAAGCAGTTACCACGCATGAACAAGATTTTGCCTAAGGTCCTCGCTAAATAAGAAAATTGTACTAATTTGTCCGTACAAAATGGCAGTGACCATTTAGTTCAGTTTCTAAATCAGTTTAGTCACATTTGTACAAATTTTCCTGCAGACAACACTTTTGACAATAATGCCATTATCCCCATTTTTTTTTTAAATAGGACATTGTTTGGTATTAGAGATTTACTTTAGGTTGGATTGTTTTGCCAATGTTAAAGCCTGGTGACTGTTTCTTTGTACAACTCTGCTGCAGACATGCTTTGAAGCAGGGACATGAAATTTGGCAGAAAGTAGCCATTGTGCCAGCAGGTATACGTAGTTTGTTAACTCTGAAAATCTCCCCCAATTTGGCCTTTAAAAAAATGCAGTTTGAATATGCTCAGTAGGGATATAACCTCTGAAGATTCTGTGCGACAGAGCATGTTTTTTCAGAAGCTCATAGCTCATGATGCTTACCAGACTGTGCTATCCCCACAGACATGTCGAGTTTCAAAGGTGAGCACACAGATTGGGCACCCTAGGCACCAACCTGTAGGACATACTGTGATGCTGGGTTCTTTTTTTAAGTTCATTTTTTGTGTTTTGCTCTGATAGGCCTGTTGACCTTTTGTTTTGTTTGGCTGTTCATGGGGTGTGGCCCTGAAAACATCTCTTGCCAGAAATTGCATAGGTCCACTCCTGCACACACAGCAACTGAGTATGCTCCATCTGAGGTCTATGGGGGCAAAACTGATGGGCAATAGCTATTCTGTGAGCCTAAATGGGAGCTGTCCCTGGAATTATCAAGCCCTCTGCCCCACCGCCTCTCTCCCCAAGGCATGCTGCAACCAGGAGGAAGAAGCTGAATGATTCAAATGCACATGAAACAAAAAGCAGCAGACCATGAGTGGACAGGAGTAAATTCAACAAGGGCTGAGTCTAATAAAACAGACTGGAATGGGGAAACAAGTTGGGACTGGCTGGGTAAGGAGACTGAGTTGCTAAGAGAAATGTGGGGGGAAGCAAGTGAGAGCCACGGCTCTGAGGTAGGATACTGAGTTTGGACAAGGAGCTGTAGAGAAAGGAGCCTTGAATCAGAGACCAGTATAGGGGCAAGTGCAGGAAGAGGGAAGAGGAGATTGATCTGAAAAGAAGCAAGGCTGTGGGGAGAGACTTGGAACTTGGTGGGCAGAGAGGCTGGGTCTTAGGGAGACAAAGATATGAGGAGTCCAGGAAAGAGAATGCAACTGGGATCCAGTAGGAGGGGAGAGACAGATTGGACAAGTAGCTGGGAGGAGGGAACTGGGACTGGTTGGGTAAAGACAACTAGCCTGCAAATGGTTAGGTAAGCAGTCAGGGGTGGGGAAGGAACACAACAGGGACCGTTTGGAGGGGATGAATCAGAAGGTTCAAGCTTGGCAGGTATGGACAAAAGAGCCTGCTGCACATATTATGTCACAATCTGCTCCAGACAGTGCTAGAGTTCTAAAAGAAGAGCCAGAATACACTTCCAGTACTATCACTAATAAGAGGTTGAAGTATTGAAATGCAGTGGTGAAGCCGGGTTTTGCAATCAAAGGTCATGATGGGTCACTGGTGATGTGCTGAAGAGCAAGACCACCTCGTGCTCACCAGGCAGTGGTGGCTCCAGTCCCATGGGACTGTGACTGGCTCTCCCCACTCTGGGAATCATGGTACCATTCAGGCTCAGCCCAGATGCCCTTCCATTATGATGGAGAGGAGGCCAGGCCCAGTTTGTGTGACAAGGCAAACTTGTGCACCATCTTGCAACACTCACACCAGGGATATGGGCTCAGTTACTGCCCCTGGGCAAGGGTTGATAGGGTGGGCTCACTCTACAGCCCCAAGTAAAAAGTTGTGTTGTAAATCTCTTTTAAAGTCAGTTGCATAGTATGCTTCAAAAGGCATCACACATACATCTAAAGACTGCCTGGGTAGTAAAAATGACCTATTTGCTTCACAATTGCCAATTTTATAGTCTGGCTTCCCACAAAAATGCAGTGATGGCATTTTCACACAACTTGAGCCCTGCCTCCAGAGGATGAAATTGAATTCAGGATTCCTGAGTTGCACTGTTTATTTCTTGTTAAGAAATGTCTCTGAAAACCAACAGGATAGCATGCCAAGTTCCAAAGGAGTAGCAGTGTTAGTTTAGTCCAGCAAAAACAAAACAAGGAGTTTGGGGGCACTTTTAAAGACCAACAAACGTATTTATCGCATGAGTTTTCATGACAGAGAATCTCACTTTGTTAGATGCTTGAAGATGGGGACTTTACAGTAGTCTAAGTTTCCCATCCTCAAGCATCTGACAAAGTGGGATTCTCTCTCATGAAAGCTCATGCAATAAATAAATGTTAGTCTTTAAAAGTGCCACCAGACTCTTTGTTTATTTTAACAGTAAAGCATGTGTATCTTCTCCCCCTAGTACTTGTTCTACATAAAGCGCAAGGTATTTCCGTTCTCAATTACTTTGTTAACTGATTCCAAAGGGGAAGCTGTGTTAGTCTTGTTCAGCAAAACAAACAGAGAGTCCTGTGGCACTTTTAAAGACTAACTTATTTCTTCAAAGCATCTGACAAAGTGGGATTTTCTCACTCAAAAGCTCCTGTGATAAATAAATGTGTTAGTCTTTAAAAGTGCCACTGGACTCCTCGTTTGTGTTGTTAACTGAGGTGCCAAAAACCTTTGGAGTGGATCTCAAGGTGCTAGTCCTGCTGGGGAAACTATCTGGGCATAAACAGCTTGTCACAGATGTGATTTCTGTTTTTTCAGATTGCCCTTTTAAGAAACCTAGCATATGAACACACGTCTCCCACTCTGCCCCCTCCCCAATTGTTGAAAGAACATAACATTTGCAAAGTTAAGCACACAGAAATTATGAAATAACAGAATCAAGGCTACCCATGGAATTTTAATTCATTCACCTCTACATATGTATTATGATAATTTTAATTTTAATTCATTCACCTGTACATATGTGTTATGATAATCTTTAATTACATGGTCATATACCATTTTGTCACAGGTCCCTTACGTGATTTAGACCACAGAATGGACTTACTTTGGTGATGAATCAGATTTGTGTCATGAAGGAGGATGTTGTCTGTGTGAGTCCTGTCTCATTTGTCACAGAAGTTAGAACTGTGCACAATGCATGACACAGGATTGCAGGAAGAAAAATTATGTTCTTATGATAAAGGCAGTTGATGGCTATCTTAGAGAATTAGATTTTCTCTCTCCTTTGCCACGTTGTGTGTTCTGTATTTGCCAAGTGTCCAAATGGACACCCTGGTATCTGCATTGCAGAAACAATGAGCACTTTCAGTTGCAATGGAAGTAAAAGAAAGCATTGTCTGAACACATGGATTGCCATAAAGCACGAAGCATACTGAAAAAATTAGGTATCTAGGTGCCTCCAGATGGATACTCAAAATGAGTGGCAACTTTTAACCTGAACTTCTTTGTGCCACATTTCACCATCTATAAAATGGGGCTATCACCATCCCTTCCAGTTACAGCCGTGACAAGAAGATAAATTAATCAGTTTGTTAAGCACTCTGATACTATAATAAGATCACCATAAAACATCCCTGGGGAAATTAGTAATTCTGTCTTTGCCCTGGGTTTCAGTCATGTACAATAAATAAAACCTGGGGTCACATTAAACAATGAAGATAAAATAAAATATTGAATAGTTGCTCATTAAGTAAGCCACATTAATTCTGTGCACTGAATGAGGAAGAAATAGTGATCGTCATGTAATTAAAGACTTTCATAATCAAAAGTATATTCCTAAATACCTAGCTGAAACAGGGCCATATACAGGAGAAAGTGTACATACAAATGCCACTTATTTTCTGTATCAACTTAGCTTTGATTCAATCCTAGGTTTTGCTTTTTTTCTAATCAATAATTCAAGATTGTTAACCTCTAGTATTCAATAATCATGAGTCATGGGCCCAGATTGGCTTAGAAATCTTGAGATTCGAAAAAAACTAATAGGGACAGTACACAAGACCCAGAAAGAAAAAAAATCAATGAGAAAATTACTGCCAAAAAAACATTAAACTGGTCAATTTAATACCATTCCCCCTTTGAGTGTACTACAAATACTGAAATACAAAAAGTAAACAAAAATTATACATCTTGAATTAGAATTTAAAAAACTTGCAGTTCTGAAATCTATTTAATAACCACTCCTTCCTTCCCTTCTCTGACCAAAGATGAAAGAATGGCATGTCTGATTCCTCCCTCCCTGCAATATTCTACCGGCTGGGAAGATAAAACTGCTGAAGTTGGCCTTCCTGGACGGGGAAAGACGGTACCCAGCTGGAAGCTCTCTACGACAGGGAGAGAGGGTGCAGAATCTTAGGAGACAAGGAGATGAAGCTGTAGCACGCTGAACTGATGGGAATAAAGCCAGAAATAACCTCTGGACCAGGAATGCACAGATGTGAGGGTGTGAGCTCCTTCAACAGTGGAAGTCCAAAAAAAAAAAATCAGACACAGAGAAAACACAATATAGCCTTTAAAAAATTCCCCCCAAAACTGTAAGTTTTGATCTCTCCAAGTTGGCAGTAGTAAAATCTTTTAGCACAAGGATTACTAGTGCTCTACAAGAATGTACTTCTCAAAACAGTCAGTGTTTTATATGATACAACTTTCAGACTATGATCTCGACAGTTTTGAAGATAAAGCGTAACTCCTTCACCTTAGAATCCAGGTTCAGGGTGCTAATTAAAATAAATTTGATGCCCTTATCCCAGCTGCAAGTAAACATTAATAAGCATTATGAAAGCTACCATACATACTTTGGAGCAGTCAGGAATGACAGACAGCTTGTGCTCAGAAAAATACTCTTAAGCTTGAACATGGACACTAATTACCATTTTCTTCTAGAAAAGAGCAATATTACAAGTCAAGACCAAAGTAAGATGAGGATTTTATCATGGCTATTTTTAGCTAATGTCAAGGGCAGATCACAGGCACTAACCAAAAATTCATGGAAACCTATGACCCATTCCTGACATTTACTAAAACTAACCGTGACAAAATGGGGCTGACTGGTAGGATGAGAGCTTGAGCCCTGCTGTAGAAAGAGGGTACAGTCCAGCACCAGGTCCTCCTCTGCCCATGGTAACTCCAAAGTGAGTGGAGGGCCATGCCTGGGAGCTCTGGGTCTGCAGGGCCCCTGTGGCTCAGACCTCCAGGTCTGTGGGGCCTGCTACCACAGCTGTTGATCAATGCGGGCACTGGTGACTCCTCAGGATTGAAGCAGAAAAATGTTACAAAGGACTCGGGACATCATGGAATGAATCCATGACTTCCGTGACAGTCTTATCCTTAACTATGAGATGGCTTGAAATAGCTTGCTTTACAGCGTCAGTGCTACAGGGGAAAATAAAATTCATTTTCACGGCACTTAATCCTTTAAGCATCACACACCCAATACAAAAAAGGAGGCCTCTGGCACTTTTGAAGATCAACAAATTTATTCATAAGCTTTCACGGGCACAATCCCTCATCACCAGAGGCATGAAATGGAAAACCTAGCATGACTGTTGTGGGCAAATGCCCAAAGAAGGGTGAGTCGCAAGGTCAATTCAAACAGTTCCAAAGGAACAGTTTGCTAATTCACTGGTTTGCAAACTTTCTTCTCAGGACCCAGTTGGAAAAAAATAATTTATGCCCACGACCCAACAATTACATCTTTCAGCAATGCATTCCAGTCCTTTGGTGGCGGCAGCAGGGACCACCACAACCTAGTACCTGATGCTCTGCAACCTGACCCGTGGTTTGAAAACCACTAAGGTAGCCTATCTCAGTAGACTAAATAAGTTGTTTTGAGTGAAGTGTGGAAGATGGAAGGGAGAGCTGTTAGCAACAACTGAGAACATGAGAAAGCGAACATGGGAAATCATCTTTTGTAATGAGCTGGCCATTGCAAATCCCTATTCAAACCCAGCGTAAAGGTATCTCATTTGCTTATGGATTCCAGCTCTGAAATTTCACACTGTAGTCTGTTTCTGTAGTATTATCTGGTGATGCCCTGTAACTAGCATGTTTTTTTACAGGACACCCAGGTAGCCAGAAATATACAGATCTCACTAAATAGCATCGTAAGCAGGAAACACTGAACCCACTGGATAGCAGCTAACCTCATGGTCTCAGCTAGGCTAGAGCAGCCACGTGCACCGCCAGCTGTACTGAGGTTCCCAGCCCTGAATCAAAACAAACAAGGAGCCCTGTGGCAATTTTAAAGACCAACAAATTTATTTATTGCATGAGCTTTTGTGGGACAAAATCCCACTTAGTCAGGTGCTTGAAGATGGGGAATTCACAGAAGGTGTCCGTCTTCATCTGTCCAAGTGGGATCTTCTCCCACAAAAAACAAACCAACGAGGATTCCCGGGGCGCTTAAAGACTAACAAATATATTTATCGCATGAGCTTTCATGGGAGACAATCCCACTTCCTCAGACACTTTGAAGAGGGGAGAACTGACAGAAAGGGAGGAAATAAATGCAGGGAAGGGCGAGACATGGGAGCAGGTGACAGAGCAAATCAAGGCAGGACTCCTGCTTTGTTTGACTGAACTAGACTAACAGGGCTGCCGCTTTGGATCTCTCCCACCAGAGCTCATGCAATAAATATATCCGCGGCTCTTCAGAACTGCCCCAGGACTCCTCCTCTGGCGGGCCGGGCCCCGGCCCCTCCCCGCCCCGCCGCCCGCCCGGCCTCTGCCTCAGCCGCCGCCGCCGCCGCCGCCCCCCACCGCGGCTCCGCGTCCGCCCGCCCGGCTCCGGGGGCTCAGGCCGCCCCGCCATCGCCGCCATCGCCAGGTATCGGCCCGGCCCGGGGGGGGGGCGCCGGCATCAGGCCAGGCCGCGGCGCAAACCCGCCTCAGCCGTGCGGGGAGCCCCGGGCCCGGCCTAGGCCGCTCCGCCCTGCCGCCTCGTCCCCCCGGCTCGGGCCCCTGCCCCTGCCCCTGCCCCTGCCCCGGCCTTCCCTCCGCCCCACATCCCTGCCCCACTCTCACCTCACGCCTCTGCCCCACCTTCCCCTCCTCCGCCCCACCGGCCCCGGCCCCTTCTTCCTTCCCTCTGCCCCCCTGATCCCCATCTCCTGCCCCCGCTCTCGTCTCCTTCCTTCCCCTCCGTCTCCTGCCCCCCTCGCCTCACCCCTCTGCCCCCACTCTCTTCTCCCCATCTCCTGCCCCC
>ML682028.1:4785251-4961290 GCA_007922195.1 Podocnemis expansa
GTGTGTGTGTGTGTGTGTGTGTGTGTGTGTGTGTGTGTGTGTGTGTGTGTGTATACACACACACACACACCCCCCATATACGAATACAGGCATTGAAATGTAGTGTATAATTGATATTTTAAAACTTAAAGGAAAATGGTCTACTTTTTTTTTTGAATAGTTCATAGTTTGGCTGGTGCATACATTCCTGCATATTACTAAATGCTCTCAAAATTGTGTAGCAGTACACCTTATTTTACTGCATGTCTCTATGCTACCTTTACTGCATATAATCTAGTCTTTGCCACACAACTGTGTGCTAATGAAGCACAGAGATTATTATGGTTTTTTTGTTTTGTTTTACTAAACATGTTGCATACAGGAAATGGAAAGCATATTAACACACACTATGTTGTATTAGCCTAAGTACCTACAAAAATCTATAACAAAACCATTGTTCAAAAACAAAGCAAATGTCTGTTACCAGAGAATTTGTTTTTAAAGATGAAGTCATGCATTTTTTACAAAGTTACTGAGCTTATAATACAATCTTTTAAATGGCTTTGATTGAATAAAAATTGCATAAAATTGTAACTTTTTTTTTTTAATATTTGACGATGACATATGTATAAGAATTCCATACAGCTAGGTTGAGTGGGATTCACATAGGAGAGTGAGAGAGTCTGCTGCTTACCGTAACTCACACCCTGCATTGTGTGGCCAGGGTCCCAGTATAATGCATAGGGAGTGTTAGATGATGTCTAAAAATGATTTACAGAAGCCAACATGCCGAGTGGGGAGTTGCTTAAGGTAAAATAATAGGCTACCCTGCTTTCCTCAGCATTTTCTAACCTTGCTCCTTAAATGGTTGTTAGGTGCTTTTAAGTACAGAGCAGATGGAGGTACCTCCTTCCACTCAGGTTTCAGGACCAGAAAGCCTCCTGGAATTAAGTGCCTAAGCTAGGTTACTGATTCATGTGGAAGACCAAGGGAAGTGTTTGCCTTATAAGCTTTAGCTCACTAGTTAAAAGCACATATCGAGGATATGGTGGAGCTCTGATTCAAGCTTCTCCACCTGATGCAGAACAAAGCATGGAACTCCGTTCTAACTAGCAGACAAGTGCCCTAACCATTAGGCTCTGGGACAACTTTCTCCCTCTACTGTTGGAACTATTTACAGTGTATAAGTACTCCAGTTTTAATCAGAGGGGGGGACTATCCAAAGAGACTCCTGACCGACCCTGTATCTGTGATGTACACAACACTGTAGGTTAACTTTAACTTGTTTTGGGCTTGAGATAAGCAAACGAATTTGAAAATCTAGGGCGACCTCTAGTACGAATGTTGGAGAGGTAGAAGTTGCAGAATGACCTTGGCCAACACAACTGAAGGTAACATTTGCATACGATTTTAACAATGGTCACAGGTGCCTACAGTCAGTTTCCTGGCTAAGTGATTTTGAAGAAAACACTGGCCTTGATTCTTTTCTTACTTGCACTGTCTAACTCCATTGACTTCAGTGGACTTCCTGCCAATTTATGTGTATGTAAAAGAAGAGGAAAGTCCAGCCCAACATTCTTGTATCAGCTCTTTGAGGGAATTGCAGGGACGTGTACTTAAGAAATGCTTGGTATATTTTTCCACGTGTCATTTCTGCAACAGCAGATGAAACCACAAGTTTACAGTTGTCTCAGAAAATGCATTCTAGTATGAATGTCAGAGAATTAAAACACAAGACTTGATTCTACTTTCAGATTCGTGTTAGTGTAGTGTTGTTCTGTTTACTACAGAGGCATGGCAGCACTAAGGATAAAATTAAGATGAAAAGCAAGCACAAAGACTTTTCCACAGCAATATGTGAGTCTTCACATTCTCCCTTGTTCTGGCTAACCAGGTGCTTACCTCTTCCCATTTTGCATGCTCAGTCTCAAATGGAGATGAACAAAGAAGCAGAAAGCTAGTACTTAGTTCATTAATAATGCAACTGAACAGGTGTAATCCATTAGAAAAAAAAATAAGCTGGATCAATACTTGAGTGCTGTTGTCCTGAAAAAGTGTCACTTCCAGTGTTTGTCCAGCTATGTGCGTTGCTTGGCACCTATACCCTATATCAAAAGTCGAATCAACATTTTAGTAGGAGCCATGCCATTCTAACAGATGGGTGCAAGATTAACCAGCCAAAAGACCATGTATGTGCATTAAATATGTTTGCTGAGGGCATGATTCACAGCCTGGAACATTTATAGCAGCTGTCTATATTGAGTTTCTACTTGTATACTTGAGGAGATTTGCTAATCTGACTGATCTGCATTAAATTTTAACACTTGAAAACAAATTATATATTGCAGTTACACAAGCTATGCTTTGGCCTTATTAAATCAGACCAATGAATGCTGGGTTAACGCAGTCATAATTAGGTATATGTTTAAGCTGTTTTACATAGAAATCCTCAATTCATTGTAGGCATTTTACTAAATTTAGTATGATTTTGTGAAGGAGGGAGGGTTGAGTAAACTTATTCTAGAATTTTCTATCCGCTTCTTTTGTTTGAAAGGAAAGCAGAAAGTTAACTTTGACTAAAGCTCTCTTGTATGTTGTTTTAGTTGCTTAATATTGTGTCAGTTTAAAGACTAGGGAGTTCAAAACGCTATATGGAAAACGTGCCACACAAAGTATGGAGTTTTGGGATAATAAATGTTAAGTAAGTTTCCTGGGAAATTCTTTGGGAGAGGATAACTTGTATCCCCATCTTAGCTTATGCAACACCCCAGTCTTCTGAAACTGTGCCCAGAGGAAAGGATCATTGCTAGCTGGTTAGCTGTTACAGAAGGTAAAGGGCAAAGCTATATGAAGACATGTTTTGTCTTGGTTCTAGTTCTGGATCTAGCAGATGAAATTGTAGCTACAGGGAAAACCCAGAGGTGACTGTTGGAAGCCTACCAGAGTCCGAGGGTGGAATACAGGGTGATCTCTAGTAAGCTTTTTAACATGTATATAGGTTTTTATTGTTTAAATGTCTTTTCTCTAGTACTTTTACCTTAAAAAAATGTGCTTGCTTCAGAAGAGCTTTTTGGTAATATAAGTGTGGGTCTTAGCTCTTGGAGAGAAAGTAAAAATGGAGGTTTTGGTCTTGTAAGTAGCCTAGTTTGCTGGGAATATCATAGTGTAAAAGGTGAGGAATTGTGGAACCTTGAAAGTGCCTGGTCAGAAGGCAGTGGGGTGTGCATTTTCACCAAAGGTAAGTGACAGCTAGGAGCTGGAAGCCTGTAAATGAGTGTCACTGGGGTCACACAGAGGAGGGAAATACAGAAACAGTTGCCCTGAAACTTTAATAGTCTTGGAGCATAGTTGAGATGATGTATCAAATAGGCATGGAAAATTCTCCTGTTTTTATGACTGTGGTCGCAGCTGTGCAGTCTGTCACCACTCTAAGCCAATGGGAGTGAGGGTTCCTGTTAGCTCAATTTCTCCATCTCCCACAATCTACAGTAGCTACGCTGTCTAGAGGAGGTTTCCCATGGATAAAAGCACTGGTGTGGACAGTGCTAAATCAGCGTAAATTATGTCAATTGGGGGTGGCTAATTTACACCCTAAACTTCATAATTTATGTTGTCTTCAAAATCTCTGCACACTACATTTTAAGGATTTAGGCTGTCTTCTCACATGTAAATCTACTTTTATAAATACCTTCTAAGAATAGCTGAGAGCTCTTAGAAAAACATTTTTGCCAGAAACACTAGATTCTGTCATAAACATTGCAGAAGTTGAACATACAATAATAAAATGTGCACTTAAAGTGTTTATCCATAACGGTACATATTTTTATTGACATGGTACACTAAGAAAAGTATAAATTGTTATAGAACTGGAAAAGTGTTGTGAATGAATAAAGCAGATGTTATCTTAGCATGAAACAGATGTAAAACTCACTAGTGTTTGTCTCATAAAATATAAATAGCATTTGGTTGAAGACAGCTGGTGCCAGGATTACATATTAATCATGTTGGAATGCATTTTTGCTAATTAGATCCCCCTCTGTGACTACCTCCCCCCTCCTTACAAAATTTCAATGTTAAGAAAATTTCTTCTTTTTTAACACTTAGAAAAATCTTGGTTCTGTTTTGAGGAAAATACTTTTCGATTGTGGTTAATTTAAACATGTGGCTGCATTATCCTATGATCTGGTTCAGTACTACTTGTTTCACTTAGTATGGTACTAAATGCTAAAACTTACAAAGTCTGTAGTCCATTGACATTGTAATATTTTAGTATACTGGAAAGCAGCTGGAGCATTGCAGAGTGGGCTGTCTTGATTCAAATATATTTTTATTTGTCAGTTTGTCTCAGATCAGAGCCTACATTGGTTTATTTTTTTTATCAACAGTGAACTTTAGTAAAAAACATTTAAAAAACAAAATTCTACATTGGGAGAGGAAACCATTTTTGTCTAGTTTTATGTTAGCACTGAAACAAGATTGATTCTGGTCCAACATTAGGAGATGGGAGAATCAGCATGACTGTTTAAAAGAGGTGCAAGTCTTAGGATTCTGCACAATATTGCATTAACATTGGGGGTTAAAGCAAGCCAGAACACCCTGGAGCACAGTTCTGGAGCCCTGAAAAAATAGAAGAATCAGGTGGAACACATGTTCTACCCTGCCCCGGCCTCGGAACTGCAGCCAGGCTTGGGAAGTTTTCAGATCTCTCACCCTGAGCATGCTCAGATCCATGCTCAGGGCAGAAGCAGCCAGGCCAGGGACCATGAGTTATCACTGAGTCCAGTCCTCTGCATTCATGCCAGGATCAAGTACCATCGGGGGGACACAGGGAGCAGCACGTAAGGCCAGGATAGCGGTGAGAAGGCAGTGTTTGGGGCAAGGATCAGGGCCAGTATTTTTATGGCGTGATAACCATATTTTTATGGAGCAATAACCAATGCATATGGTACTGAGAAGTCATTGTAAATGCCTGGTTGGGCTGAGGCCTGCATACTCATGAAGGGGGCCTGGAGATTAGGAGGATTCTGGTGCCCATCAAATTATACTTTAACTACAGAAACATGAGTGGCAGCCATGAATGCCAGAAGAAGTAAGGTCATTCTGTTATTTCAGCAACATGCTTTTGTACAGGAAGGTGAATTAATAAGATTAGTGTTAAAAATTATATTGGGATTTCTTCATATAGAGATTACTTACTCCACACACAACAGTCTTATTAGGTTAAGTTTAGAAATCCTTTATAGTTTTGCAAAACTTTAGATAATTTTAAAAAGCCACAATAAAAAACTTTATTTGTGCCATAAAGGTCATTATTATAGCTAATATCAATGTTATTTATGAATTTTAATTTGTTAGTGTGTTCGTCCAAGGCTCTGAGCTTTTATATACACCTTATGAACCACACAAGACTCTCAAACTAATGGGAGCAAGTGAATTTCTATGTAGAGGTCCCCTATTGAAAAAAAATCCTTCAGTGTAAACTACAGTGTTGTAAGTTTAAGTACATCACAAGACTTCAACTACTGCAGCATCATCTAAAGAGACAAATCAGACTTTTGAGGTACTCAAAACTCAAATGATTTAAGCCTTTATAGATTTAAGCTAAAACCTTAATTTGGAAGATGAAAATAAATAGGAGGCTTATGTTGTTTTTAATCTATAAAGTTAAGTGTTGAACAGCAGGTTCCTTGTATGAAACACCATTTAAAAAGAGGGCAGCTGCATTGCACACTGTCTTCAAGTGAGGCTAAGATATAGCCTTAGGTAGATTTTTGTGTGATGAAATCTAGCCTTTTGGTGGCAAAGGCATGGATCTCTGTGGATATGTTATGTCTGGAAGAAAAGGTGCCGCCTTCTAGCTAGCATATCTGAGTAAAAATATCCAGCTGTTAGCTACTGTCTATATCTGACCATCCAGAATTATGAAAAGAGTAAATGAGGAACCAACAACATCACAGAAATTCAAACTTGCACAATAAAAGGCAGGCAAGCTTCTTCAGTCAAGAGTGATAATACTACCTCTGCTATTTTGTCTGTCCTTCCTCTCTCTTTCCGCCTTCAGTTTACCAACATGATACCAGCCATGTTAGTGTTAAGTCACACAAAAAGTAGGAGCTAGATGACTCTAGTCATTGTGGAGGTGAGTTGTAGTAGCTCAGCCAGGAATTCTGCTCTTAACAGGGAGCAAATGTTCAGCTAAAGCAAAAAAAGTTTAAATATAAACCATTCCTACTCCAGTGACAGTTTATAAAAAAAACTTTTCTTTTTAGCAAATCTTTTATTTGGGGCTTAGAATCCTTGAGCAGGTCTCTTCACGAAGGGCCCATTTTACAATTCTAACTTATCTGAGTAATTCCTGTTGATGTTGACTTTGATGGGTCAAAATGTGAGAGAGAATTTATGGTAACAGGCCCAAAGTGTGCTGAGTACCATATTTTGCAAACTGGCTTGATGAAGCAAGTCAAGTTCACGTAATACTGGTATGTAAAACTTTAGTATGTGATTGTATCTTAAGTAGCAGGGCTTCTAACTCATTTGCAGGAAGTAGAACGGGAAATTTCATTCAGGACTGAATGTGGATTATATTATTCCTACTACAAAGAGATGCTGCAGGCTACGTCCATCCAACAAGGTATTTGTAACCCGTCAAGTAAATTTTAACTTTGCTTAGATGAGCTGCTGTTTTTCATAAAATAAAAAGTCAACAAATGCTTATGAAAGGTTCTAGAATAATCAATCATTCTGAGACAAATTTGTGGTATTCACAAAGATAGAATAGCTTAGATAGTGGAAATACAAACTCTTCAATGCTACCTTGATTCCTCTGATGTACTGAGAGAGCTGAGATCCCTCCAAAAGGTGATAATCTCCATATTTGTTCAGTGTTTTACCTCATTGTTTTACTCAACAGTGGCTAAGCATCTGCTATGCTGTAACTGCTTAATACGTTAATCTTCAGATACTTGATACTACATTGTGTTCTACCCCACTCCCCTCTTCAACTCTTTTGAACCCAGGGGTTGTCAGATATTTATTTGATGGAAAAGGCCATCTAAATTAATCTTTTTTTGCTAGTGCCTAGCATAATGGGGTCCTGATGCCTGGTTGAGACTTCTAGTTTTTATAGCAAAACAGATAAATCATCTGCTATGATTCCTTTTGGGGTTATTTGACAGGGTTCTAGAAACTGGACTGAGATGCCTAATAAACTTTCCTTATGCTACCTAACCGCTAGTGTGGTTGGTAACAGTTTCATCAATGCCAGTCTCAGTTGGCTTCAAAGCAGTGACCTAAAGTGAGTGGCTCAGGATCTCATTATTAATGTCCCATGTCTATTGCCCCAAATATATTGCTGCATTTTTCAGATCATGAACATGAGTTATATTGCATGTTTGTATAGTAATACATTTTCTATAAAATGAATTCAACTCTGTATATTTAGTAATGATTAACAAATGGAATATTGTGAAAATTGAATTTGAGCGCATTAGTGAAAAGGTTCTTGTATGGATGCTATTACCAATATTAAACGTATACACTGCAGTTTTTAGCCCTGGAGCCCAAGCCCTGTGTGTCCAAGTCCTCTGATCTGGGTCAGCCATGGCACAAGCGTTCGAGACCAGTGGTTCTCGACCACTGTGTCGGGATACATTACTGTGTTGCCACACAGCAGTGGGTGTTACAGAGAGCTGGGGATAGAGCTGTATTTGGCCTGGGGAGGGTGGTCTGATGTGCCCTGTAGGGTCCCGAAATGCTGCCAAGTGTGTTGTGACCCACAAAAGGTTGAGAACCACTGGTATAGATGTAACAGAAAGTTAACTTCTCTACTTTGGGTGAAGTTTTAGATTTTAGTAATTAAAGCAGATATACAAACCATGTTTTGAATCCTTGACTTAAAGCTTTGCAAAGTCTTTCATGGAAGACCTTAAAATACAACTTGTAAACCTTTCATTGTCCAAATGAAGTGAGAAAAAAAGATATTCTTCTATTTTACTTTCTTTTAACATTTAGGTTTACATGGCTTGATATACGACAATAAAACTGAATCTCTGAGGACAATTAACATACTTGAAAGAATGAATGTTTACCAGGAGGTGTTTCTCAGTATTCTGTATCGGATTCTTTCCATTCAGGTAGGTATTTAATTGTGGCTTTAAATGAATATGTACACATGGATGCTTCATAAAAGCACCCCAATGAATGACAGCTCTCATTGTGGTTAAGTTTGAAAGGTACACATGTTCCTGTGAGTTTTTTTATATTTATTTATTTATATATATTAAAAACACAAAACAAAACTTCAGTTCAAATGCAACCACATATGAACACCATAGGAAAACCAAATTTTAAAAATTTAAAAGATGGTTGAATTACCAGCTTATAGGTGCCGTTATAGATGTGCATCTGCAAAAGGAACAAGACTCTTTCTTATAATTTTAAATCTTGGAATTGTGTTGGGGGGTGGGAGGCCAGGGGCATATCTGTACCCATGCATTTGGGGTTTTAAAATAATTCAAGTCCCTGGCCAAGTACCTGCACTGTAGTATGCCAAAATTAAAGGGAAACTCTCCTACCCTCCCTCCTTCAATTTACAAGCAGAACAAATGTAGCCTTCCTGTTACCATCTCTCTAGCTAGCAGTTCACTTTACCCTTATGAGTAAAGAGATGTGAAGATCCCTGAAGCTACTGCAGTTGAGGTCCCTCCCTTTGGGTGGTCAGAATATTGACAGGGGAGACCCTTTAAAACAGGTAGTTTGCAAAGTTTGCTCAAGAGCCATTTATACTGTTATGAACTGTTAGTAAATTTACATTGATTTACATTTCAGTGAGATTTGAGTCAATGGTAAATGGTGTATTTTTGAAAAAAAATCTTGTTTTTAACATTTTGTACTGTTCATAAAAAAAGTGTTGCCTTTTTAATTTACATTTTATAAAATACTTGAAATAATTAGCAACTTCAATATTCTTGTTTTACAGAAGTACTTAGAGCCTGTTTATTTTTATATCTACACTTTATTTGGACTTCAGGCAATTTATGTCATTGCTCTGTATGTAAATAGCTGGCTTCTTAGTGGAACATGGCTTTCAGGTTTGTTAGCAGCTTTCTGGTATATCACAAACAGGTGAGTGTCATTAACATGTGATCCTTCTAAAGTTTTATTTTTTGACATACAAAGGTTAAGACATAGTGAACAGTCTGTTGCTAGGATTAAATTGGGGTAAGGTAGAACATATACCAGCAAACAGGTTCTCTGTAAATCAGCCAGATATTTAAAAACGTTACCATAACTATGATTAGAGGTAGGCTGAAGCTGCATAATTAGTCAAGAGTTTGAGGAGGTCTCAATGCAGCATCCTAGTTAAGCAATATCTATATGATATATATTTATGGGGTCACAAGTGGCTTTCAGCCACCAGTGCTGTTCCCATATGGCGCAGCTTTTTCTGTGCCCACCTCATGCCCCTCAAAGGAAGTCAAAGTCCTCTTAAGAGCTTCGGTGACTTATGCTAGTCTCTCCCCCCCTCCCCCCCCGTGACTGGTCCAGCAAGTTAGAGTGACCAGAACTTAAGTCTCAACCACTCGTTTTGTTCCTGTGTAGATACACTGGTCAGACATTGGTGTGCTACCACACCACCTAAGGATTCCCTGAATTGAGGAATCCTTAAGGAAGTGGTTTTCAAACTTAGGGTCGGGACCTAGTATTGGATGGCAGACCCTCAGTTACTGTGTCATAGCACCCACTGCTGCCACCACCAAATGACTGGAATGCATTGTTCAAAGATGTAATTGTTGGGTCACGGTCTTAAATAATTTTTTTTAACTGGGTCCCAAGGAAAAAAGTTCAAAAACCACTGTCTTAAGGAGTCAGATAAACTGGTGGTAGGGCAGTGCAAAGCTGATTGGGTCTTGAACTTACAATAGTTTTCTTCAGCTTAAATCAAGAAAATAAGAGTCTGATCTCAGTACTATTAAAGCTGTCCCAAGGTGTTTCAATGTTCATCAGCAATTTGACTGTAAGTGAATCAGTTACAGGGTGATTTCTTGTAGTTATCTGGTGTTCTTAGTGCTGCAGAGGGGAAAATTTTAAAATTTATGCATTAGATCATGTCTTTATTAATAGGTCATTTTTTCCACGTATGGATAACTTGAAATAGATTTGTTTTCTATGTTGTCTGCTTTCTTGTTTTGTTGATAAATTATGTACAGTAGAACCATGTTATTCATCCAGATACAGAAAGTATATGAAATCAGTTTGAATGAATGGGGAGTTTCTGTCCAAAGGCTGCACATTTGGGGACACAGTTACTCAGTGTCATGGTCTAGGGTTCAAATAAATAGGTTGTTATAGTTTAATTTTTAGAGAACACTGCAGCTGTTAAGGAGAAATGGGCATGGGATTATTTATCTTTACTTGAGTTTCTGGAAGTGGCAGTGCTGAGTGGTTGCCCTTGACTTTTGATAACACTTCTAATGTCAGACTATTTAAAGAAAGGCAAGAAATCTTTTGCAGTCCAGTTCAATGGAATTCAGTCACACCTTTTAATACAATGCACTGAGTCACACTGAGGAAAGTAACAACTATCTGTTCAGATGTGCCTCCTGAAAGCCAAATTCTGGAGAAATTGACCTGAAGAGTGCCTGCACTTTCGTTTATATCACCCTAATAGGAGGCATAGCTGCACAACAACAGCTGTCTGGAAAAAAGGGGAGTTAAAGATTCAAGAGGAAGAAATTTTGGTCACAGAAAGGAATGAAAGAATTCCTGGATGTTTCTTTTTGGAAGTTTTCAGGGCCATCAGCATTAAGAGGACTCAAAAATCAGCTACTTTAGAAAAAGATTGCAGGAGCCTAGATGTGATCAAATAGTCCTGAAAATAGTCCACGTGAAATTTCAATTTTAATTGAAATAGTCTTTGCAGGAGACTTGGATTTGGTTGTATTTATGAATCTCTGTATTTGTTTTGTGCAGAATAGATACCACAAGAGTAGAATTCACCATTCCTTTAAGAGAGAACTGGGCACTGCCATTCTTTGCAGTTCAGATAGCAGCGATCACATACCTATTCAGACCTCATTTACAGCCTTTTCATGAAGTAAGTATTTCAAATAATGTATCTGAAATGCCAGGGAGCTGCTGAAATGCAAGTGTGTGTTTTAGAAAACTTAAAGTGCTTTCCTTTTTGATTTATATATTGCTAATGGTGGAAATATGAGGCCCTGTACAAAGAAACTGGTTTGAAAGAGAAACCATACAGAGGACAAATTTATGTAATTTGGAGTGTCATAAGAGGTATATGAGAGTTGTAGAAGCATGTGCATGGCTACTGGTGATGGATATCCAAGTGGCCTAAGAAGGGAGGGTAGGTGAGGTGGGTTCTGAGTTATTGTTTCTTGAGTGACTGGCTGTTGAGACTCCCTCATGCACTCAGGGTTTAACTGATCGCCATATTTGGGGCTGGGAAGGAATTTTCCCCCAGGGCAGATTGGCTAGGGCTCTGGGTGTTTTTTGCCTTCCTCCGTAGCATGGGGCATGGCTTATCTACTGGAGAATTCTCTGCAACTTAAAGCCCTTTAATCATGATTTGAGGAGGTAAATAACTCCATCACAGGTTAGAGGCTTTTTCCTGGAGTGGGTGGGTGAGGTTCTGTGGCCAGCATTGTGCAGGAGGTCAGACTAGATGGTCTTACCGGTTGATCCCTTCCAATCTATGAGTCTATGACAGTTTATACATCTGTCAGCATTACTTCAAGGTTAGTCAGCATAATTAATTAACAACATAAAAGACCCACAACATACCTCATGTGAATCTATCAGGTGAGTTTTCTAAAAGCTGAGACCCAACTATTTTTCCCGGTGAAATTACAGTTGTAAAATTTGTTACAGCAGTTTTGCACCTGCAAAATGAATTGTGTACGTAGATTGGATTGTTTAAAACTGTAAATACAAGCAGTCCCACAGCAATCCAAGTACTGTAATTAGAAGTAAGGTGTTTCAGAGTCATACTTCAAAGGAGATACACTTTTTAAATTTAACTCTTGAGAGGAAAAAGAAATCCTCAACTCTTATTGCTGGAGGTATGTAAATTACATAAAAGCAGCTCTCTCTTTCCAGAAACTGACACTTCTGGCTGTGTTCCTGTCAACCTCTCTCTTTAGCGTGACTTGGCAATTTAATCAGTTTATGATGCTGATACAAGCACTAGTATTATTCGTATTGGACTGTCTTGACATGCTTCCCACAACAAAGGTAATCTTATTCTTGGCCACGACCACACTTTTTCTTTCCAAGTCTAATACAGACACAGCTTTGACAAGTTTCTTAGCACAGTGTTCTACAACTGAAAGTAGCATATAATATGCAGAGCGCTTCTGTCTTTCATAAGCACAGTAAAGTATTACCTGCATATAACAGAGATGGAAATGACTAATTTGAACATGCATACCCCCCCTTTTGGGGTGGGGGGGTCAGGTTTTTCATTTAGAATGTTGGTCTGATGTTGACTTTGCTGCTTACTTGTTGGGTTCTGTAATAGTGAAGCCTTGTTCTCAACTAGGTTATGAAAGTGCGTTGGGGATCATTCAAGTAAGATGATAGCCAAAATTTAATGGTAAACCTGTTTGCTGCCTCAGCAATTAAGTAGTTACAAACTAAGGCCCCAATCCTACCTGTCATTCTATACAGGTAAATGGTTGCAACCATGCAAAACTGAATATGGAGGCTCATGTTCAGAAACTGTGCTAAAACTTTACTAAGCCAGTCGTCTTACCCCAGCCTCTGTGAAAATAGTTTGTAAAACAGGATTTTTAAAAATGCCTTTTGTAACCAAATGAAGTCGTGTCAGCTGCAGTTGTGATCACAAATACTTGTCAAGCATGGATTCTGCCATACATGCACTGTGACAGCACTAAATACAT
The DNA here is from genome assembly GCA_007922195.1 of Podocnemis expansa. Taxonomy (NCBI): domain Eukaryota; kingdom Metazoa; phylum Chordata; order Testudines; family Podocnemididae; genus Podocnemis; species Podocnemis expansa. The sequence continues at coordinate 4,798,148 of ML682028.1, forward strand.
GAAAGTGTGAAACTCCGTTCTTGCCAGAATGATAATGACTAAGGTCCTGATTCTGTCAAGACTTATGCTTGTGCTCAGCTTTCCATACATGAATGGTCCTATCGAGACTAGTGTGTAAAGCTAAGCACTTGCATAAATTTTTGTAGTATCAGGGCTTTAAATTAAGTTTAGTAAACTACAAAGGTTATTGCATAAAGGTTTTTAAATTGGATGCAATATTCTAGAGACATTATTTTGACGCAGTAAATTCTATAACATGATAAAGCATCTCATTGCACATTTGTTGTTTTTAAAAAGTTAAAATTCTAAAAATTTAAATTTTGAAAAACAACAAAGCATGGTTTATTCCAGAGAATTCTGTGTCTGTCACATTTTTTGTTCAACTAAAGAAATTTGAATTTGTAATGGTGGAAACTAACTCCCAGTTATATTTATGTACGTTTTCTGGAGAATATACATCCTGAATCAGTTCACAGATCTGAATTTAACAAACATTAATTAAAAAAAAAAATCACCTGTCAAGCTTATGATTTACAAACTTCACTTACTGTCATTCCCATGAGTGATGTTTTTAACTTTAGTGTATGATCAGTTAAAATAATTCAGCTAATAAATGTTTCAGATCATTTTTAGTATGCTAATTTTAATACCTACTAAATTTAACCAAGAAATAAGAAATGGATGGTGCTAATGGGTTCTCATGCTAAAATCATTTTTCCACTGCTTTGATTTGCTGTTAGTGTGACCTGATCTCATAACTTAAACTTCCCTGCATTTATTTCCTCCCATTCTGTAAGTTCCCCCATCTTCAAAGCATCTGACAAAGTGGGATTTTCTCCCATGAAAGCTGGTGCAAAAAATAAATTTGTTAGTCTTTAAGTGCCACGGGACTCTCAGTTTTCACAGTTTATCTAACAGTTCAGCCAACTAAAGTCATAAGAATGTGTGAAGGTTGTCTTGACAACTTGACATCATAGGCAGTGCACCATACGTTCAAAGGAGAAACAGAATGGACCATATTGCTGTTTCAGCAACAAACCAGACAAATTTATATCCTAGAGACATTCAAGTATACCATAGGACAGGAACCATCACTATGCCACTGAACTGAACTGACAAAAAAGCTGTTGTAAGGAGGATAAAAACTGGAATTCCTTATCTGCTGAATGATACTTTAGCTATGAGAAAGGTGACATTTTCCTTATGTTCAGTATAAAAAACCCTATTAGTTCCATTGAGATGATCTCAACATGTGTTGCAAGTACTGCTGCATTATCTGTAAGTTGAACCAACAGCCTTTAAGGGAAGGATAATTATAGCTATATGGCTAGTTTTCCTGTAACTGGAATAACAGCAACTTAAATAATTCTCTGTTAGAAAGCTTAAGTCAAGGAGATGGTGACTTGAATTTTAAAGCAATTTATTAATTTATGCTTAGAATTGACAAGGGGTGAGAGACTAAAATTACTCATCTGCTTTTTATAAATATTCCAGGATTTCATCAAAGATCTCTTATTTACATCTGCAGATGTAAGCTCAGGTAGCCTTTGATACATCTCAGCATCTGCTGCAAAGTTTGGCAGTTCATTTCATCCTAAATTATAAAGGATATTGTTAGATGTATACTTTCCACAGAATATTGTTCCATAAAGATTTAAAATTGGCTCTTATTGTACCATATGATGATGATTTGGGCCAATGCTGTAATTCAAGATTGAACTCTGTCTACCATGTGCAATGTACTACTTAAAACAAGCACACAGTATGGTATATGGAGTAAAATAAATTGTTTTCTAAATTTAATATACAGTTGAGCATCTTTATCTATTGCAGTCCAGACAACAGTACACAAAGCAACTAAAATTTATTTATTGGTAATGGTAATCCTGTAAAAAGCACAAATATGTGGTTCCAAATGTGGAAAGAGAAAGAGACTTATCCAAGACTCAAACCATGTCATGTGCTTGTTTTCCTTGTTCTAATATTCATATGCCTAAGTCACTGTGGCATTAAACATTCATTGCAAAAGCAATACCATTGACCTAATTACTAATTCTGATGCATGTGAATATATTATACAAGGCTAGGGTAATAGCACTGAATCTGATGTTCTAGTGTTAAGTGACTGACAGATGAAGAGAAATAGTAAAAATAGACACATTCAGGGAAAAATCAGATATTTTTAAAAATATTTGGCATGCATATCATCTTTTTGTTGCAGGTTATGTGGCTCTACATTATACAATTAACAGCCATGCTTATGGTCAGTGTTCTACAATTCTTTAATACCATGATTCTTGGATCCCTACTTATAAGTTTCAATGTGTCAGTCTTACTAGTGAGAGCAGTTCAGGTATGTACTCAGAACTTTTTTTTTTTCTTTTTTTTGAAGTAATAAGCAAGATTATGATGAATTTAAAAGTAGTTTTAATTTGAGAGAGTGCTTGCCTTCCTTAACACTTTTTTTTTCAATAGGCTATTGGCTCTTATTAGAAGATTTTCAATTGAGTAAAGGACTCAGTGATAACTGTGACTCAGTTAACAAATTAACTGTTACCTCCCAAATTACAACAGTGTTTTGGATATATCAGCAATGTCAAGTTCTCTGCTTGCTATTAACATTTACAAGCGTGCAAGCTGAGACCCTGATCTTGCAAAGGATTGTGTGTGAACAGACCTTTGGACAGATGGTGTTCTATTGACTTCACTGGGGCTCTGCTTAGATTTAAAAGATCTGGTCATCAGAATCTTATGTAGAAAGGAGGCCTAAGTCAAACCCATTGTCTAATGGGTCAAGTTCTTCACCTGTCCTATGTGAGCAGGAGACCAGGACTGTGAACTTCTAATTAGACAGTGTCTGCTCTCATCCCAAACTGCCTGTGGATATGCTAGGAGTGCTTTTAAATTTGGAGCTTTAAACTGGAAGATCATGCCAAAGGCCATTTAGTTTAGCACATACTCATGCTTAATTAAAGCTCTACTGCACATTGAGGAAGCACTGTTTTGCCCCATCAGCACATTATGATCGAAGTCAGATGAAGCACTGGGGTTAGGAAAACAGATAGCCACCTCCAGAGAGGACACCAAGAATCCACTTGACCATCCATAGAGCTCAGCCAGGCCACTGAAGTGAAAGGAGGCCAGTGCTATGAGTGCACCTTTGGTCCGTATTCTCCTGTGTAGAAATTTGCACTCTTCTGGATGTGTTGTAGAAGTTAATTTCCTTGCTCACTTTGGCTAATGCAATAATAGTTTATCACATTTAATAAACAATTTCAGTTTCAGGCAGCTTGTTTTATCTTCTGTTCCATATGTATAAAAATTCTAAATCTTTTGTTTTAAAGAACTAAACTATTAATCTGTTGAATTTCTAGAAAAACATGAAAACGGGATGCTTGCTTAATAGACTTGGGAAACTTTTCTTCCATGTATTCATTGTGTTCTGTTTGACACTTTTAATTAATAACTTCACTAAGGTATGTAAGTACAATCTTTCTACATATGTAAAGTTAAGAATTAGATACTGTAAATATACTCAGAGAAAGCAACTTTGTGTAGTAAGTCATAAAACAGTAGATTTTAAGAGCTGAAAAGATTGTTTCTGATCTTTTTTGTTCAAGAATCTCTAATCTCGCTCTTCTGGAGCCCTCTGTTCATAAGTTGACCTCATTTCTGCAAAGATTTACACATACTCCTGTGGGCATAACTTCATCGGTAGTTCCATGGGAAGCATAAAGCCAATATTGCTTTATAGTACTACAAGGCACTTGTGAAACTTGAGAAGCTTTTTATCCATTTCTCTAAGTGAATTTGAGCCTATTTACAGTGCAGTTCTACTCCAAAGTTACTATATTTAAAAAAAACAAACACCTTTCTTGTTCATATCTACTCCACGTGTGCAGAGGCATCTTACACACTTCAGCAGGCCAGTAAGGGTTCTTTCCTACTTCTGTTCTCCTGTTAGTACTGCAGAACTAATGCATAAGGACTTGGTCATACTCGCTTAGCTGCATCAACAATTTGCCTGCACAAAAGGTCAAAACTAGCAGACAGTGGGATTGAAGGCAGAGAAATTCTACAAGACACATTTATGATGGGCATGATCAGAGTCTATGGTGTTAAGTAAACCTAGTTGAAGACAAACTGTCCATTATGGTTGTGAAGATGCATGAAAGGAAAAGAACCTAATTTGACCCTTAGACTGCTTGCTAAGATTATGACACTCAGTTAGAAAACAGGGAAGTTAAACATGTGATACAAAAATCATCAAAAAACCAAAACATTCAACTTCACAATACCAATTTTGGTAAATTTCTTATCACAGTAAAACTGCAGTTTAAGGCTACAGCTGAACAATTGGCAAATTAAGGAAGTATGGGTTAGATGCATGGACTGTAAGGTGGATAGAAAACTGGCTAGAACAACGGTTTCAGCGTGTAGGAATCAATGGCTCCATGTCAAGTTGGCAGGCAGTAACAAGTGGTGTGCCCCAGGGGTCAGTCCTGGGGCCAGTTCTGTTCAATGTTTTCATTAATGATCTGGATGATGGGATAGATTGCACACTTAGTAAGTTTGCAGATGATACCAAACTGGGGGGAACGGTAGACACCCTAGAAGGCAGAGACAGGATTCAGGGAGACCTAGACAAACTGGAGCAGTGGGCCAAGAGGAATCTCATGAGGTTCAACAAGGATAAGTGTAAAATCCTGCACTTGGGACGAAAAAACCCCATGTACTGCTACAGGCTGGGGAGTGATCAGCTAAATAGCAGCACTGGAGAAAAGGACCTGGGAGTCATGGTGGATGGGAAGCTGGATATGAGTCAGCAGTGTGCTCTTGCTGCCAAAAAGGCCAATGGCATACTGGGCTGCATCAGAAGAAGTGTTACCAGCAGATCGAGGGATGTGATCATTCCCCTCTATTCTGCACTAGTGAGGCCACATCTGGAATACTGTGTCCAGTTTTGGGCTCCCCACTACAAAAAGGACATGGACAAATTAGAGAGAGTCCAGAGGAGGGCAACCAAAATGATCAAAGGGCTGGAGCACAAGCCCTATGAAGAAAGACTGAAGGAACTAGGCTTATTTAGCCTGCAGAAGAGAAGACTGAGGGGGGATTTGATAGCAACCTTCAACTACTTGAAGGGTTGCTCCAAGGAGGAGGGAGCTCGACTGTTCTCGGTAGTAACAGAGGGCAGAACGAGAAGCAATGGCTTCAAGTTACAGCTGGGGCGGTCCAGGCTGGATATTAGGAAAAACTTCCTTACTAGGCGAGTGGTGAAGCATTGGAATAAGTTGCCTAGGGAGGTGGTGGAATCTCCATCTCTGGAGGTGTTCAAGTCCCAGCTGGACAAAACACTGACTGGGATGATCTAATGGGAGTGGTCCTGCTTTTTTTGGCAGGGGGTTGGACTAGATGACCTTGTGGGGTCCCTTCCAACCCTATGATTCTATGATTCTATGAATTGAATAGTTTTACAATTTCAGTTGTCAAAATTTTCATAATATGAAGTCCTTAATAGAAAAATGTAACTTTATTTTCTTCCTCAATAGAAAATTCTGAATCTCGAGTCAGATGAACATATATTTAAATTCCTGAAAGCAAAATTTGGATTTGGAGCAACAAGGTAGGATATCACTTGATATGAAGACTTCAGTTTTTCTTTATTGTAATCAGTTCATTCTCAAAATCATACTTTCAGGTTAACATTTATTTCAGATGTTGGCTGCAAATAAAGTGCACACTATGAAATAGAGGTAGAATTCTTCACTTATATTCATAGTTTCATGTTTGTCTGAAAACAAATATGGACACTCTGAACCTTTCGTGTAGCCACCGGTTATGCAGTCTATAGTAAGACAGTTTTTATTCTTTCTTTCAGAGATTTTGATGCTAACCTATATCTCTGTGAAGAAGCATTTGGTCTGCTGCCATTTAATACTTTTGCAAGACTCTCAGATACATTACTTTTTTATGCCTACCTATTTGTTCTCTTGCTGATGATAATAGCGGCTGCTGCTGTTGCTTTTAGGAATCTCAGGTACTGTATGTGTCAAAACACTAGATTTTCCTGAATTTTTCTTCAGTAGGCTGGCCTAACAGGCACAGCAGCATTCAGCTCACTTTACAATTGGTACCAAACAGATAGCAGGGAGATACGTTGTAAAAATGAGAAAGTAAATCCCTTCATGTCCAAAGTGCAAAATGTAAAGAGTGTAATAAGGCGTAGCTATAATCAGTCTTTATATAGTGTTCCAAACTATTGTTACTGACAATCAAAAGGGGAAAAAAAAAAAAAGTCATTTACTACCCATTATGAAGTGAATTTTTTTCTCACCCACTCCATCTGCTTTGCAGAGAAACATCAGTTGCCTCTAGTGTAGTATCTCCTCTTCATAAGGCATTCCCCAGTTGACAAAGCCAGCTCTGTCTCAAGCCACCATGTTCCTGACACTGCAATAGGAGGGAAGTGGCTGGAGTGCTGATGCATTCCATCAGGTCCCAATTTGTGAACAATCCCAACAGTGTTTTAATTCATGCCAGGGCCAATGTAAAATTAGTACTAGAATCAGGTTGCTGCAGTCAGCTCCTTTGCAGTGCTGATGCATATGGGTACAGCTGAGATTTTTGGGCCATAAATTTTGTTCCCCACCAGAACAACCCAAGTCACTGGTAAATTTTGTATGGGCAGTCATCAAATTTTTCATATGAATTTGGTTTTGTAGTGTTCATTACTTGCATTATAATGTAATTGTAAATAAATACAGACATTATTTTAAAAAGTTCACTTGAACCCATAACCAACACCCTTCACATCAGAGATGAAAACAGAAAACCTGCTGTTTTGTTATGGAGGTGCTTTCAGGTCTTATAATTGTCATTATGATGCAAATTGGACATATAAACACCATTTTAAGAATGAAAAGTTAAATCAGTATACCATCAGGAGTTTTAAATAATTTTAAACTACATGCAAATGTGCAATTTTAAAATAATGTATTGCTGAACTTAGAACAACACTGATTTTTGTTTTGTTTTTTGTTTTGTTTGTTTAGTGGTTCAGGTAATGTCCAATCCATGGATAAAATGGAAATGTGCGCAATAGTAGTGACACCTGGAGCTGCTTACAGTTTAATGCACACAGTCCTTTTTGGATGCCTGGCTTTAAGCACAATGAGGTTTTAAGTTCATTATTGTCTTTGAAAGCTGTTGAATAAATAATAATATAGTCATAAGTCCATGCAACCCTCTGCTTTCCCCATCTTACTGCTTGCTTCCTTGTCTAATGAACCCTTTCCAGTAGGATCTTTCCCATAACAGTGAGACCACAGAGAGGAGAGAGAAATTTGGGAGCCAATTATTTCACCTCAAGCCTTTGTGACATGTTGCCAAATATGATAGTTTAGTCAGTCATTTTCTTGTGCTCCCTATCCTCAGTATCCTGGGAGCACAGGAAAGTTGTTTAAAATCACCCTAAAACTACTGACAAGACATAAGAATATTTTTATGGTTGTACATAACCTTGGCAGAATTAAATTTATTTTTGTATAAGTTCAGATGATATCAGTATTGATTTTAAGCATTTTATTCAATTGTTAGCTTTTCAGACTTGCATGAAGTTGGGGGGGGGGTGTCAGCAAATAGGAAGAATCAGATAATTATTTAAAGTTTAAACTTTAAATAACCACAAGAACATAAAATAGTCAACATCACACGACAAAATATGAAAAGTTAGTATCCTTAAACTTTAAAAAGTTCAAGGATAATTGTTGTTCACCTGTGTGATTTTTGATGATTATTGATTTGTGACTGTTTGGTAAGATATATGTAAATGTCAGCAAAAGTCTAACAAAAATTCTTTCAAGCCTATTTGTATAGTAATATAATTCACCATAGCTCCATATGATCAGTGAAAATTTGCTTGTCTTACAGAATGAAATATCTTTGGACATCCCACATGTGTGTATTTGCTTCTTTTGGTTTGTGCAGTGCTGAAATTTGGGGATTTGTCCTGAAATCTGTTCGTCTCTACACACCACAGAGGGTTAGAGCTATATTCCTTACGACTGTCTGAAATTCTGTATTTTCCCTTAATTAAACAAATGAAGGTTCAGATTCATAAAGGAAGATATGAAATGAATCAGATGCTTTGAAGACTTCTACATGCAGCATATGGAAACAAGTTAATACATCGAAAAATGTGTTTTGAGATAAAGGATTAAATTTAAGATTAAACCAGTATTTTTCTTGGGTTTCATTATTTACAGTGCCGTTTGAATGCACTAGGTGGCAATATAGAAGAAGCTGTGAAGGCTAAGTAACACTGAATAGTCAGAACTTTTTAGAATTTAGCAGCAGTTTGAACAGAAACTTACAGTTTCTTTTGCACTGGATAGAAGATTACAGTATAGTAATACTTCATGGTGTTCGTAATTCTGAATTACTTTTATAACTGCTGGTCTTTAGCTCGAAACAGATCTAGGCCTCAGTCTTGAAATGTGATCTGTACAGATTCCATTGTGAGGTCAGTACATCAATTGTGAAAGAAAAGAAGCACTTTTGACTTTGCCAAAAGACTAATAAATGTTTGTTTTTGTTTTTGTCTTAGCTATGTGTCCTTAGATATTTGGTACCAATAATCACATTGCTGTACCTTTCCTATAAGGTAAGAGTATGTTCCTCTTAATATTTTAGTATTTTTTCCCCCCCATGGACAGAAAGATTTTTCCTTTTTGTTTTTATGGAATTCCTGATTCTTTGTGAGGGACCTTTGAAATCCATATTTTGGGTGTAAAACCCTATCCCTGTTGTTTCTGAATGGGATTTGTTTGCCAGTTATTTTTCATATGGCCTCAAAGCCATACATTTGAAAACCAATGCTGGCTGGGAGAGTTTTTAGCTAATAATGTGAGATTTATATTTTACTTTTAAGAAAATGATATAATCGTATTATAAAAATATTAATTGCATATGCATCTATGCAAATGAAGTCACATCTAACTTGTCACTTGCAACCTAAAGTACTACAAGTATATGTGGAATTGTGGTAGCCGTGTGGAAATCATCAGTTAGAAATTTTCATGCTTGTTTCTGAAAATGTAAGCTTATATCTGTTCTAATGTAAGAGTAAGTTGCAGTTAAGATACGGATTGTTAACTGGTGTAATGATCCATTTTAGGAGCAGAAATGATTATCTTCTACTCTACTGCTTTACTTCATTTTATGCAATCTTTAAAGTAAATCTACAGAATTATTAAACCAGTCTAAGATTTGTGTCATCATTTACTCTATCTCAGGAGCAGATGACAACAAGACTTGCTTTTATGTGTAAATAAATGAAACAATGTGTTTATGCAACACCATGATAAAATAGATTCCATAATAATAGCATATATTAAGTAGACTATTAGTTTGATTAGTGTGTCATATCAGTGAGTTTTAGATTATTAATTTAATGGAACATTGACAACTGGGCAGACCATCTTTTAATCCATATTTATAGAAACAACAACAACAACAACAAAAAAAGAGCTGCTTTGATGCAGAAATAATGTCTGTTATACCCAGTGGGAGACAAGATGTTTCCATTGAAATCATTAGCTTCAAAGAAACTCATGGTGAAGCTTGTTACCAAAGTTAAAAAAAAAAAAAAAAAAAAAAGTGAAGGGAATCTTCTTCATAGCCAGCAAGGATGATCCTCCTAGGAATAGAGAAAATTCTGAAGCTCTGTTGCATGTCTCCTTTTGCATTTTATTGATTTATTTTAAAAACAAAAAAAAAAATACAGTTCAGAGGGGAGATGAGTAGCCAATCTATTAATCTAGAACCACTAACTCATGGTTCCTTTTCTGATTTTACTGAGAGATTTTTTTGCAGGTTTTTAGAGATGGTGTTTTCTTTCTTCTGGTATGCCAGTTAAGGAAAGGCAGCACCTCATCACATTCCTGATAATGAGTGAGATGTATCCATTTCTAGCCATGCTGGACATGGCAAGCCCTTTTTCTGCAGAATGTGGTCTCATATAACATCAGCTATGAGAAGATTGCCTTGTGCTTTTCATATTCAAAGATTTTTGAATTGTCATTGAAGAATATAGGGTCCAATACAAAGGCCACTGACATCAAAAGGAGACTTCTTTGACTTTTATGAGCTTTGGATCAGACCCTTAGATGTGTTCAAGCCACTGAAGAGCCCAGTATCCAAATAACCTGCTTTTCCTTAATACTGAGCTAATTCATATGTGGACTAATTCAGTTTGAGCTTAATCTTCATGCTGTGTGCTAAATGCTCGATGTGAGTGAAGAGGTTAGACTCCTTACAAAGTGCTTGGCATCTTTCAGGATAAGGCCCTTACGTAAGGACTTTCTGAAAATAAAACATTGAATTCTCTGCTAGCTAAGCTAAGACCGTATAGAAGTTTGAAAATGGCTATTTCAAGATTTTGACTATTATTCACTCTTCAGGACAGAAAACTTTGAAAAATGCATTAAAATGGCATCAATAACTTAACTCTCACAAGGGTAGAGACAGCAGTTAACCTCCCTACTGAGGGGGATCCAGAAGCATTGCTTTGTTACTAAAGGAAAAGGTTTACATATCTAAACCTTTACAACAAAGCCAAAGTGAAAGTTGATTTTGTTGGATATCAAGATGTACAGTATCTGCTTTCCACCTATTCATGCTGTGTACAAGTAGATGCATAAACGTTGTCCATATTTACATATAAAAGAAGCTTTACCTGGCCATCATATCTGGTTCTTGTGAAGTAGTTGTAAGCAAACCCATTTAGCATAGCTCCTTGAGGTTGCATTTATGAGAGGAAATATGTATTAGCCCCTTCCCCTAAACCAGCAATTTTTAGGGATTATTAACCTAATCCTGAATAAACTAATGAAAGCTTCTTTTAAAAAGATGTGGCTGCTACAATGCCAAATACTTTGCCTGAAAGATGATTTTTTTAGCTATAGCTGGCTGCAACACTTGTCAGCTTTTAGATTAGTGATACAGAATGTCTTGAAACCTACAAGACATCTACATTTCTGTTCACATGAATTTTATACCTGAGTGAAGTACAGATGACAACTTTTGCATAAAACTAAAGTGCAGGAGGATTTCCATGTGTAATGCAGATGTACAGCAGTTAATGTTAACTGCACTTAGATTTCATTCCATATTTATATAGCACATTATTGCTTCAATACTGAGATTTATGGGTTTGACTGGTTTTGCAAATTTTCTTGATTGACTAAAAATTTTTTTTTAACAGCCAAGTTGTTTTATTTCTTTTAACTATAGGCGCTCTCAAGTTTAAACATAAAAGATTATCAAGTTGTGTTTGTATCAGTCAGTTAAGCCTAAACAAATAGTTGGTATTTGTTAAGTCCACAAAGCTGTCTAGAATTCCCATTATGCTGCCAAATCCATACTGTATTTTAAGTAAATCTACAGCTTGGGAAGTTTAGTTGATGAGGGAAAAAATTATCTTGATTGTAGCCCATTAAGTCCCCATCTTGCCTAAGACGGGGATCTCTAACAAAATAGCCTAAGCCTGAGGTTTCGTGCAAACATGAGGAAAGGTTTCTCTTATTTTCAGTTATATTTCCCACCTTAATGTCCACACAGGTGCTATTTATTATCTTGGTTGATTTCATCTTTAGGCTAACAGAAACAGTATCAATAAGTAGCAATTCTCCCTTTCCCATTAGACAGTGAAGCGAACATTTAGATGCTTGAATTTATTCATTTAAATGAGCAGCCTGATCTTTTTAGAGGAATCACACACAGACATCACTATCCAAGAACAGCAGGAGCTCCAGGTGTTCATCAGCTGTATAAAACTGGCCACTTAAGTCTCTAATTCTAGGTCCTCCAATCTGAATGTTTTCACTTAATGATTTTATAAGGAAAGCAGGCAGAATTCTTCAATTTACTAGCAGGTTTCTGATCGCAGTCACTAAAGAAAATGTCACGAGTACTACAATATCTAAGGAAACTCTTTGGGGTTAAAAATCACAGAATCGTAGAACTGGAAGGGACCATGAAAGGTCATCGAATCCAGGTCCCTGCACTCATAGCAGTAACAAGCACCATCTAAATCGTCCTTGACAGGTGATTGTCTAACCTGCTCTGGAAATTTTGAATGATGGAGATTCCATAACATCCCTAAACAACTTATTCCAGTGGTTAAATCACCCTGATATTAGGAATTTTTTCCTAATGTCCAATCTGAACCTCCCTTCCTATAATTAAGCCCATTGCTTCCTGTCATCAGTGTTTAAGGAGAATAATTTTTCTCTCTCCTCCCTGTAACAACCTTTATGTACTTAAAAAGTGTTATGTCTCCTCTGTCTCCTCTTTTTCAGACTAAACAAATGCAGGTCTTTCATTCTTCCCTTATAACTTAAAGATTCCAGACCTTTAATCACTTTTGTTTCTCTTGTCTGGACGTTCTCCAATTTGTCCACATCTTTCCTGAAATGAGGCAGCCAGCAGTGTGCACAGTACTCCAGTTAAGGCCTAATCAGTGTGGAATACAGCAAAAGAATTACTTCTCATGCGTTAGTTACAATACTGCATCCCAGAATGATGTTTGCTTTTTTTGCAACAACGTTACACTATTGACTCATTTAGATTGCGGTCCACTATGACACCCAGATACCTTTCCGCAGTATTTCTTCCTATGCAGTCATTGCCTGTTTTGAGTGCATGAAACTAATTGTTTTTTCCCCTTGTGTACTTTGCATTTGTCCTCAGTGAACTTCATCCTGTTTACCTCAGACCATTTCATCAGTTTGTCCATATTTTGAATTTTCATCCTGTCCTCCAAAGCACTTGCAACCCCTCCCAGCTTGGCATCATCCACAGACTTCATAAGTGAACTCTCTACCATTACCTAAGTCATTGATGAAAATATTGACCAGAACCAGACCCAGAACTTCCTCCTGCAGTACCTTGCTCATTATGCCTTTCCATGAACCATAGATAACTACTTTCTGGGAGTAGTTATCCAACCGGTTTTGCACCCACCCTTAGTAGCCCCATCTAGATTATACTTTCCCTAATTTGTTAATGAGAAGGAGACGCAGGACCAAATCAGACGATTTAGTGAAATCTAGATATACCACATCTATCGCTTCCTCTCTATCCACAAGGCTTGTTACTCTGTCATAGAAGGCTATCAGATTGGACTAAAATAGCCTCTTAAATGAGACTCACAAAATACATTATAAACTTTCATTTGTTCAGAGGAGAATAGGAATTGCTATGTGGGATCAGACCTGCAGTCCATGTATTGCCCTGTCTGTCAGTGGGCAGCACCAAATGCTACAGAGGAAGGTGAAAGAGTCCTGAAAAAGAGGAGATTGGAGTGATCTGTCCTCCGTGAAAACTTTATACTAACTCTGAAAAGTTAAAGGTTGTCTTAAACCCTAAAGCATAGGTTTTATCTTCCTTCTTAAACATTTCTTTAATTATAATAAATGGGAATGTTTTTATACCTTTAACTTTCCATCCCCTCTTTGAATTTTGCTAACTTCTAGGCATCGATGACATTTCATGGCAATAAATAATTATGCCTTTTGCAGGAAAAAAAATTCTTTTTATCAGTTTGGAATTTGCCATTTTTCAGGTGTCACTGAATGTCCCTTTGTTCTTGTGTTGTGATGCAGTGAAACTGAAGCTTACAGTCTACTTATCTCTGTACTAGTCATTATTTTTTATACTTTGTCATGTCCCCTTTATTTTTCTCTTTCCTAAAGTAAACAATCACAATCTTTCCAATCTCACTTCATATGCGAGTTTTTCCAGGCCTTTGATCATTCTCAGTGCACTTCTCTGAACCCTCTCCAGTTCTGCAGTAACTTTTTGGGATGGAGTGATTAGTGGTGCACATGCTATTCCAGATGGAAACAAACAGTTGATTTATACAGCATTATAAAGCTCTCAGATTTTTTGTGATCTGTTTTCTGTATATCCGAACATTATTTTTCTTGATAGTAACTGCACATTCTGGCAGCTAAGAAAAGGCCTCTGCTCTGTGATGCCCTCATAATTCTCTTAAGATGATACAGGAAATGTAGGTCCCTATAAAGGTATATAAATAGTTTATATTTTTTCTTCCGAAGTTCCTTACTCTGCATTTATCAGTGCCGAAATTAATTAGCAATTAGGTTCTGTGTTCAGCTACTTTGGTGCTAGGTCTTTCTGAGGTTGCTCACATTCTTCTCTAGATACGCCTACCCTAAATACTCTCAAGTCATCTAAAAACTATATACATTAGGGCAACACCAGGCAAAGGAAGGGAGCTAACCTTTTGCTATGATGAAAACTGATAATTCATTCCTATTCTTAGTATTTTCTGCCTCAGAAAGTTGTTTTTTTTCCTTTACATGATGCATTAATTGTTTAGACTAAGTGGAGGGGCTTTTGGTGTGATTGTGCAGCTTTAAAGCACAGATTTTTCCTCCCTTCCTAAATAATTTTGTACATTGATAATTATTGTTCAGTGCTTAGTGCTGTGTCTGGGTTTCTAGGCTCTACCCTAATACACGTAATATTTAAAACCCTCCATGAGCACGGGTTAAAGTAGACTGGAAGAGGAGGAGAAACTGGTATAACCAAGCCCCAGAAATTGTGAGGAAATATTGCTTGCACAAGCCAAGGAGAGGAGGGAAACTGTACTTCCCTCCTGTCTCCTGCCACACATGGATGCACTTTATGCAAGTCTTCTCTGTGGGCACTAGGAGTCTGAATGCTATAAGCTGGCAACATTTTTGAGGAGGAGCTTGTTTCTACCCATTTTCTTTTCCTTTAAGATGACTAAGGTTTATCTATACAGAAAAGTTGTGCTAATGTCTCTTAAATTATGAGTTTAAACAAATAAAATGGTACTGATGACAAGTGGTACCTAGATCTTGTCTAGTGCTTTTCATCAGTTGATCAAAGAGCACAAAGGAGATTAGCATCATCACCCACATTTTACAGACGGGGAAATGAAGCAGTGGTGAAGACTGTCCAAGGGTTCCCAGCAGCCCAGTGGCAGAGTTAGAGGTAGAACTGAAGTCTCCTAAGTCCATCCAAAATAAAATTAGGCTACAAAGACTCCCCATTACAGTATAAGAGTGGTTTCTTTTGGGTTTGCTCAGGTCTGTTAGGAACAAGCTTACCTAAACCAAAACAAGCTGCTTTTATACCAGAGTCAAGTGTCCATGTGACCTCTTTTAATCAGTTGAACTGAAATGTATAAGGTTCAGGTTTTATCAGTGCAGTATTTTCACGCAGATAAGCCCTTAGCCATTTATTGTCATCACTGTTTTCTGACATTTGATACAATTGCTTAATAAAAATCAAGAGGGATAGCTGTGTAAGTCTGTATACAGCAAGAACAAGAGTCCTGTATTACCTTAAAGACTGACAGATTTCTTTGGGCATAAGCTTGCATGGGCTGCAACCCACACATCTGACAAAAATCTTATGCCCAAAGAAATCTGTCAGTCTTTAAGGTAACACAGGACTTCCATTGTTTTTAATAAAATCTGTGACCTTAGAAATATTCAGTTTGCCTAGTAATTTTGCTGGCATGCGCAGTTTTGAAATGATTTTAAAATAATTGTTACTGAGCCCCACAAAAATTGTCTCCAGCCTAGAAACTTGGTTTGGGGGAAAACAAGTGAAGAAAAAAGTTACAGTTCCACTTAAAGAAAGAGAGATTAATGCACTGTTGAAGATGACAAATAATGTCACCCAAACAGCCTTCACATTGGCCCTAGAGGGAAATGGAGACACCAGGTGCCTCTGTGATACCCTTGTTGATCCATCAGACAAACTCTAATCCCTTATTACTTATAGGATGTGTGGTGCTGAGCAGCATGGGAAGTAAAGCGGGGTGAATGAAATTGTTGGGAGTAGCAGAAAGAGGTGAGGAAGAGTAACCATGGACTGGCAGCAGAGGGGTGATGGATGGGTATGTAAGGAGGTAGGGTTTAGTAAAACCTCATGCATCAGCACAGAGAATCCAATCCCACAGATGCTTTTCTCAGTGACTGGATGGCTGTGATGGAACCAGAGCCCAGTAGTCTTTTTATTTTCCTGCCTTTGATCTTGGTCTAAATTGAGCATTCAGTATCCTTTTCTTGATTAGTATGTCGGTAGCGTAGCCTTACTGGTATATTTGTATTCCTGTATGTTGGGACATCTGTATGTATAGATTAACATTCTGATACGTGCCATGCAGAATTTTTATTTCAATAGATTTTATGGAATCTTAGGTACAGCACCACTTCCCAAATGTTATATATTTACTTAGATTTATAGTAAACAAGACCATGCATCCTGTGCTCTGGATGCCTTTGCAGAAATTAAAGAGACATTTCTAAGATGCACACAAATGAGCAGTCTCTGCCCACTGCCTAAAGCTTACATTAAACAGCCACAGTTTAAATTAGGCAAAACAAACACATCAAACCCACCCCATAAGCAACAGCCCTTATCACCTTCCCCAATGGCACCTGAAAACAGTCTGATAGCCCAGATCTGGTGACTATTTCACACCAAAGTGGGAAGTAAGTTCTTAATTTGAGGGATTCAGAGAGGACATCTTGACAGCAGCCCTTCTCTTTTAAACAGAGACTTAACCAGTGCATAATCTCCGATTTCAGCTGCAGTTGCATTGGACTGAGAGAAAAAGTCAGTGCAATTGATTTAGGATGATAAGTCATAACAAGTAATTTAAACCAGTAGGCACCCAGTATAGATTTCAAAGCACTGGTGAAGTGCACTCAAAACAGCTGCTTCAGCAGCAGATTAACACATTCACCACTCACTTCAGTTTGCAGATGTATCTAAGGTGTAGTCTAATCTCTAGGTGACAAAACCACGAACTGGTCAAGTTAAAAAGCTTAGCCATTCTCCTCTGATCATCTAGTATCAGCTAGGGACCTCACCGCACCTCGGACTGCCAAAGACATGCATGCACACTCCCAATATACTGAGCCTTCCAGCACATCCATGAAGGTGGGCAAAATGAGTACTTCAACAGCCATTTCCACTCATCTAGTAATTAAACTCCATTTCAGTGTCCAGAATGTGGTTTGTTCATTTTGCCTTGGGTTTGTTGTGTTTGTGATTCTAGTTCTGGCCAGGAATGATGGATGAGCTGTCAGAGCTGAGAGAATTCTATGATCCAGACACAGTGGAACTGATGAACTGGATTAAGTAAGAGGATTTTTATTTTATTTATGTTTAAATGCTCTTTGTAATCCAGTATTCTTAGATAAGATGCTCTTCTGTTCCATTTGCCATGGGTCATGAGTGAGCTATAATGACCTGTTCGGATGATAAAGGGGGAGTGGATATTGAGGGACTTGAACATCAGGGATTGTGGAAAACAGCTAGTTGTTACTCTTGCCAATCTGCTGTGTCCTAGAATAGCAGTTTACTGCTTTTTGGCATCAAGGTGTCTGGAAACATTCTCTCCATCAGCCCCTGTGAGTGGATACGCATGAGGTGGGAGAAGGTGATAGTTAAATTTGCATAATTTTATAAAATGTTGAAATCAATAAATCTCCATGTATGTCTTCAGATGGACTTTTCTTTCCCTCCTTTTTCATTTTTAAGCTGGCATTAAACAGTGAAGGACATTCACTTGTGAAAAATCTTTTTTGAGAGCATGTGCATGAGCCAGCCTCTGGCCCTGACTTTAAAACAATATTATATAAATCGAGACTTACTGAAAGAGGGTGATGGTGGTTTCGGTGCAGACAGTGGCCAAAATGGTGTAGTCAGATCTCACAGCTAAATAAAATCTACCCAGATAGACTTGAGCCCAACATAAGAAGTGTGCAAAATCTTTACAGTGAATCTCTTCAGCTTGGGTTGGAAGTTTAAACTGGGGTGTTCAGACTTCACTAGAACTCTGGTATTTTGTCATCCAGAAAACCTGCATTTATTTGGAATTCTGACATAGATCTTTATTTTATTTTTAAAGCAGAGTTGTATGGTCATGAAAAAGTATTTTGAAAGTAAAACCTGAATCTGATGCTTTTTAGCCTTTAAATGTTTGGAATGCCCTCATGTAAGTACTGCATTACAGAATATCTTTAATTCCTGGAGAGCCCAGGACAATCCTGGAAGGTGGACAATCCTAGGTTGTGTGTCCAGTGTATTACAATTAAATTAGTCACTTGGCACTATAAAAATAACTACTTTTTTCACCGTCAATAATGTTATGAAGCATAATGCTGTATTTTTTCTCTCTCACAGGTTAGCTTATCAGTGTAATTATTCACAAGTAAATGAGTCCAGGCTTATTGAAAAGTTTACTGAGATTCAAACCTTTTGGCAAAGGTTGGCTCCCCCCCACCCCTGCCAAAATCTCTAGGCCAAGTGTTGAGTGAAAGTGGCCTAATTTGTGATGGAAAGTAGAAATCTGGTACAACTCAAAAACAAATGGTCTGGGCCAAAAAAGTTTTATTTAATTTTTACAATAAGTGGTTATATTCCATCTTTCAGCTAAGTACGGCATTTCTGCCTTACAGTGCCGTTACTGACCTGTGCCTCAGTACACTTGAAGCTAGTATGCATGCCAGGCTTTAAGCAATAACACTAATTAATTTTTGCCCTTTTTCCTCAGACTCTTGGCATGTTTTGAGCCACAGATGCTGATGTCAGACTAATGTGTGAATTGACTGTGCCTGAAATGTGTACATGACCACTTTATAATTGCACTCAGCTGTGTGTGCAAAACTTGAATCCACAAAATCAAAGCTAGGGTTAAAAAAATAAAGCATCTGTTACTGTCTGTGCATGTATTTCTTTGCTGTCTTTCCAATCCAGAGACCAAATTGTTCATTGCAGAGTTTCCTTAAATATGCTTTACTATTTAAATTTCAGATAATTGTCATATTTTAATGTGGTATTCTGTGAGCAGAAGACATTTTCTTTTCAGGATGAATCTAGTCTACTGTGCAGTGCTTGGGAAGTGCTTTTCAGAAAATCTCATTTTTGTTCTGTGTCCTTCATACCTGGACACTTGCCTAGTAAAATCTTGAACTCCACAGTCAACTTTCAGCTCCAAGAAGATCTTAATGGAAATAGTAGCTATTTCTGCTGGTTCTACCTGTAATGGCAATGTTTGCTATTTCAGTAGGACTTCCTTAAAACAAATGCATTGGCTTCTTATCAAGAACAGAAAGAGTTACTAACGCTTTCTAAAGTCTGTGCAGATTAGTCTTAGATCTCCGATTCTTATAAAAGTCTTATTTTTAATGAGTTATTCTATGGTATATACATATTTCTATAAATTCTTAAAACTGTAGAGAAAGCAGGGGTTCACACATTATATTCTAGTACTCAGTTTACCCATTAGTTCAGCAATAATTAACTTGTTGAAGCTTAGAGCTTCAAAAATAAATGAGATTATTTGTTCAAAATGCCATCAGGTCTGCTTGGAATGACATTTAAATTATATAATGTAAATCAGTTTGACCTGTAAGTCTTTGTCATTATTTAGTGACATTTCTTAGGGAATAAATTGTTTGCACGTTGGGCAGCCTGGTACGGAGTTTGGCAGAAAGCTATAAAAACAAATTATCTTTTCATTTTATACATCATTTGTTCAGACATTTGTAAAAATTGCTTTGTTTTCCTGTAATAGAGAAGTGTCATTCAGTGGTTTTGAAGCATATTAATTGCTTTGGATATAGACCATAGCTGTTTAGTGGCTGAATCAGGTGGTGGTAGTATTATTGAATGATGCATGCATGAGACATTAGAAATCATGCTTCACCTTCAACATACTAGCTAAGTGTGTCATGTCCCCCTCTCGTGGCTGATCCTTAGGATCAAAGCCTGCTACTGCTGTTAGCTGAAGAAATTACTCTCTCTCCATTGGTAGAGTCCTGGGCTTTGTTTCTGGTCCAGAGGTCAGTCATTGCAGGCAGTGGGGTAGACAGTCACATGTGCGTAGTGTTACATCCCATGAAAAAGTGTTCTTTTGATGGGACATTTGTTCATGATTCTTGTGGCTTTGAATGTTTTAAGTGAAAATAAAATATTAAATAGATTAAAGATTTTCAGAATTTCAAAAAAAAAAAATGGGTTTTAAAAGCCACTAAAAATGAGCTTTCAGTAAAGTTAAACTGGCATATTAAAAATATTTCTGTCTTTTGTATGAGATTTAAATGGAATGGCAAGAAGTTCTAGGAAAGGTTTGTGGTAGATATTAATTCATTTCTGAGTACTGTCTCTTGGAGGGCTGTAGAAAAAATTTAATGCCCATCTCTGAGCATTCTCCAACTTATTGTGGTGCTCCATGAAAAAACACTGATTGTTCACAACCACTATTTCATAAGGTCTCTAAAATACACATATATTAGCAGAAGCATCCATCCATTGACAGGCAAAGAAAGCATATTTCAGTATGAAGTTACTGACAGTTACTTGATTGTTGGGTCGTGGTTGTATTTATTCTTCAAAATTCACTCCTAATTCCATTTTAGTTCATGCTCCTTTATATTGTTCTAATCTCACTTATCTGTCTCAGTTATGATGCCTACAAAATGCAGCACAAAGCTATACGGCAAGTGTACTGGAACCAGTTTTTGTTACATTGATCATAAGTCTCACTGCCACCTTGTGCTCTACTTTATCTGTTTGTTGTATCCACCCTGTGTGGGTCATCATATATTTAGACTGTAAACTCTGAGCCAAGAACCATGTTCTCAATTGTGCCTGGCAGAATCATGCTGTGATTGCTGGCTGTGGCATCTAGGCACAACTACATGTGCACATGAACAATAATAATCTGTTAGTTGTTTTGTCTGGAAACTTTTGGTAGTGTTTTTGTGACCAAGATTAACTTTTCCAGAAGCATATTTTGTAATTCTCTCCCCCTCTTGGTAGATAAGTGGGAAGGATATCGGTTTGTTTCACTTCAGGAGAACCTTCATTTAAAGTGAACGCAAAGATTGTTAATGGTGAATGACAAGAAATTCTTGCATTTTGATTGATCATCCTCTCAAACAGGTTGGAAAAGTATCAGCAGAGAACAGTCATTTGCTCAGGAGTGAAAGATTAGAATTGCAACCATTTTTCCAATAAACTGCTTTAAACACATACCAAGTAGATGTCTAGAAATATTCATAGGCTGTGTAAGCCAGAAACAGATTATAAATTGAAGACTTTACCCAAAAAGCTTAGTTCTAAGCAGATATTTGCATACCTCAGATAATTTGGGATTTTCAGGAAGAGCCTGGGGGAGAGGGGAAAACATTTTCCTGATCTCTAACTGTAATGATTTAAAGTTACAGAGATTTCCTCAATGTTCTGAATATTTGTTTAGGTCAAACACATCCAAGAAAGCAGTGATTGCTGGGAGCATGCAGCTATTGGCAGGTGTCAAACTGTGCACTGGAAGGATCTTAACTAACCACCCACATTATGAAGACAAGGATCTAAGGGAAAGAACAAAACAAGTAAGAACATTCTGGTCTGATTCTCATTACTGGGTGTTGGGTCTACCTCACAAAAATATGTGCACCCTGTGAAATGTTGGGACTCAAATAAGTTTTGTTCACTGATGCTAGTCTGTTTCCAGGTGCAGTTTAAAGAACTAGTGCAGTTTCTGAAGTGATACGAGAGATGTCTGGTGGCTGTATGTAACCCAAGACGGCTAATAAAGTACCTACCTAATAGTTGGAAGCTAGTTGATTCATATTTTGGAAACTCTATTTTTAAGACAAAGCTTCTCATCTCTATGGTTCAGAATGAAAAAATAAATGGAACACAAACAAATCTACAGTGATAAAATGACTGTTTTACTCTCAGCTTCACTTCTGTGTTTGTAGGTTTATCAAGTATATGCAAAGAGATCTCCAGAAGATGTCTACAGAATACTGAGCTCCTTTGGAACAAACTATGTGATCTTGGAGGACAGCATATGTTACGAAAGACGACATAGCAGAGGCTGCCGGTTACGTGACCTGCTCGATATAGCTAATGGCCATGTAAGTATGGTACAGGGATTTACAAGGAAAAATGTATTGTTTAATTTCTTCTGCAAGAAAAGCTATTGATGTTAGAAAGTCTGAAGCAGGCAATACATCTTTTCCATGTTTGCAATGACCAGCTGAGCCATTTTTCATCTAGGAGTTCAGTGTAAATGGAGCTTGCATTAACTGATAGTGGTGGGGAAAAGAGTTACCACCTGGCCTTCAGATGAGTACTGCACAGTTCCCTGTATATAATCTTCCACAGCCTGGGAGGTGGAGGCATGGACTCCAACTCTGTCCATCAGGGAGAGGGGTTGGGTAGAACACAAATACAAGTAGAATTATGGAGAGACTTTGTGCCACAGACAAACCAGGACTAGAATTTAACTTATTAAACCATAGTACCTACAGTGGTATTACTGTAACTCACAACATTTTAATTTGACCTTCTCATTTGGTTCATACAGAATTGAGACTGACCCTCTAAGCATACAATAGACTCTCATTATAACAGCCATCACAAAAGTAAATTGGGCTATATTGACTGGTCCCTGGATCACCCCTCTCCGTCAGGGGCCTGAAAGCTCTTCCAGCCCGACAGCTGCAAGGGGGAGGCTGATAGGGCCATTGCAGCACTGTCAGCTGGAGATTCAGAGGAGCTGTCTCTCCACTTTACCTCCTTGTTAATAAACCTGTGACTATATCAGACAAATGGCTCGGATTCCCAGGGGTTTGTTTTAGCACAGGTTTACTGTATTCCAGGGCCATCAAACTAACAGCCCGCAGGCCAGATCCCATCCGGCCTGTGGAGTGGCTGCCTGGGCTGTGCCTGGAAGCTATCTACAGCAGCGAACTGCAAAAAAATGACAGGCTGCAGACAGAGCAGAGCTGGGGTACTTCTGACTGACTCACATGATCCGAGTCACAGCACAGGGGAACAAAGGAAGGCTGTAGCCAATCCTGACTCTGCTCTTCTGTGGTCTGCCATCCACCCAGAGTCTCAGTCACAGCAGGCTAGGCTGGGCTCCAGGAGAGCCACTGCACTGCCCCCCACCCCAACTGTTCACTGTTAATTTGCACAAATCATAAATAAGAAAGGAAAACGTGGCTGGGGCCCACATGGGAATGAGCCAATCAAAGGCCAACATGCAGAATGACTGACAGTGAGTGGGCAGGGGAGGCAGGAGCCCAGCCTGCTTGTGGCTGTGACTGAGACTGATTGCCTGCCACCACAAGGTAAGGAATGTGGAAGGAGAAGTGGCCCAACTGGGGAGGGGTCCCACAGGACAGGGAAGAGGAAAGGTGTCTGAAAGCCTGAGGGTTTGGAGGGGAAGGGGAGCTCATACTGCTCTGAATGTGGCAGGGGAAATGGTTGGGGATCCTGTGTGGCCACATGGCCCATGGCAGGTGTCCTTCCCTCCAGTGTGGCCCCCACACTGAATGAGTTTGACACCTCTGAATTTGGTGGATAACAGTGTATTCCATTTCTTTAACTCCTGCAGTTCCTTGTTATGGCACAAATGTGTAATGATTAAGGGTGTTTGACAAAGCTGTTCACTTTCTTACAGATTATGGATGGTATAGGAGAGAATGATCCTGATCTGAAAGCTTCATTGTATCCTCGCTTCTGTGAGGAAATTAAAAAAGACTTGTCGTCTTATTCCATCTACTTCACTAGAGTGTTTCAGAACAAAACATTCCATGTTTACAAACTTGCTAAGCATAAATAGCCTGTATTTCCAGTAGTGGCATTGAATTTATTATTTTAATGCTAGGACTGCAATGGGAAATGCTAAAGAAGTTTACAGAAATGTTACTTTTTTAGGATTTTACAGTGTTTCTTGTTTAATTACTGTGATTTATTAGTTCTAGAGTTTTTAATTTTTATAGAGTTCTTGATGTTCACAGGAATTTACCATTTTTAGATGACCGAAAAACATGTGCGGAATAGGCAGTCTGCATCAGTGCTGCAGAATGACTAAACTATACAATTCTGCTCAGGGTTTTTGGCTATTTTACTGTACTATGAACATGATAGAAATTAGCTGAGTGTAGGCCTTGCTACTTCATGTTAGCCGTTGTTTTTGGACTTTAAAATAGTAAAAACTTTGGTCTCAAACCTAAAAGCTGATTTTCCCAGGCAAGCTTCTTTGCCCACGTAGAGCCTATTTCATCTTCAGTAGGGGTCTGCATGGGCCTAAGAATACATAAGTCTTGGATCTAATTCAGTTTCAAAGCCTTCGGCAGTGAAGACACTTTGGAGAATAGAGAAGGCTCCACTGTTGTCTGACACCTTTTAATTATAAAGATGTGCTGTTGCCTGTTTTGTTGTGTTAAATGCTTGATGGTAGATCTTGGGGTATGTCTTTTAGACTTGAAGGCTGGAGCATGTTTGATGTATGTAGCACATTGGTATCCTCTATTAAAAACAATTTTAAAATGTCCAGAACAAGTTAAGAAAGTATAACTAGTGAGATACAAAATCGTTTCCTAGGAGTTTTACAACACTACTCGTTTTCTGCATTCTGCTTTCCCTACTAGAGGAAGGGTTTTGGGTTTTTTTTCCCCACTTCTCTGTTAATGTCATGTAAGTATCAAGAGTAGAACAACAAAGTTGACTACTGAAGAGCATTTTGTCCTTGAAAATGGCAGTGAAATTGTATGTTCACAGTGGAGTCCTTTGCTTATCAGTATTTGAAATACTCATGAAACACTTTTTTTTAAAATAAAATATGGTCACACAGTTTTCCCTCCTTTTGCACCCAGACCCTCATTTCTTTTGGGCTGATTTTGAATATCATGTTCTATTTTAAAACTTTTGTAAATGTCGTGGTTGGTTTGTAGTCTATTTTTCCAGTCTAGAACTTTGTGAATTCTGTGCTATTTTGAAATGTGTGTATGAAACAAGTCACTGTTAGTACTTTAGTGCTAACTTATTGTTTTGATATCAATGAGTGCTAGGTCTAACAGCCTAATAGCACTCTCCACCTCAAATAGGCACCTGCTATCCTTATTTGTTTGTTGTGCAAAGCAGAACTGGTGGTAATCAAGTGCCTCAAGGCCAGTGCTGAATTAACATTTGACCACTTATAGAAGTGTATGGGGCCTACTCACATAATTCATTTATGGTAATTACTGTTGCAATTAATCTCTAATGATGGGAAACTTAGAAAGTGGTACTGATAGCATACTACACATTTAATTTAATCAAAATGTGTAATGAAATTAGCTTTCACAACCCAGCTATGTTTCAATTCCAGATTTAGATTTAGATGGTTTTCCTTTGCAGCTGCTAAGCTGAATCACTGCAGGGGTAGAGATGACTTTGTCACATGCACAAACAATTTTTACATTCAGCAAATACTCATTAGGCAGCATTCAACATTTTTCTGTGCTGTCATCCTAACACAAAAGGAAAGTGGGCTTTAATCACATGCTGACAATAGCTAGGTTGTTAAACTGAGCAACTGAAACTCCTGAGTAATTTCTGTCCTGTATCCCTTAAGGTTGGACACCACTGCAGTTTTACATAATACAATTATAAAACATTTTAATCAGTATTAAAACTCTAATTAAGCCCTGATGATGCATGCCTGTTCTTGCTGATGGTATTAGTTGGGAACTTCCTCAGTGAGTGCCTTAAGTAATTGAAAGCAAGCACACCTAAGGTATAGTATGTTTAGCTTATGTTGTCTCAGCGTTGGTTTCTTGTACAATAGTTACTTTGCTGTATGTATATTTAAATATTCCAGTATACATCAGTCTTTTGATTTTGAAAGCCTTATGATTAAGGTATAGCACTGCTCAGAACAAAATAAATCCTAATACTAATTATTTTTAAATAGATTAATATTTTGTGATTATTTTACTAGATTGTGTTCAGTGTTGCCAAAACACAGCTGAAGTCTTTTGCAGAAACTAAGAAGTGCCAAAAGATATTTACAAGATAAATTCCAAGTTAGTTTTGTTCTTCACAGGTAAGAAACATGTTAAAGACATTTAGTGTGGGCCACTATTGTTTTTATAATACAAAATCCCCAAAGGTATTGTGATAAACATTTGAAGTATTGGCTAACTCCCAAAGTTAGCAGTTGTTAAGGTCTAAGTAGTTTGAAAGTAGGTGTCATTTTACACATTTCAATTTTTCTAGTCCCTGAAAATTAATTCCAGATAGAAAGATGCATTTAAATGGCTAATAGATCCAGTATCTGTTTGCTTGTGTAATCTCCTGAGAACAGAAAATAAAGTCAGGAGGAAATATAACAGGAGCAAAACACTTACCAGCTAGAAAGAAGGGTGATGCAACTATCAACATCATGCTCTATGGTGCACCTTAGAACTGCAGCCTTTTGCCTTTCCCAGATTTCAGAGGACTAATTACTAGAAGAAAGCATGCTGGGAAAGGGTGATCCCAAACTGGATCATTGATCACCAAGCAGCTTGAACAGGTGACACTCAGACTAGTTGATAATAGGAAAATCCTGGGAGTCACGGTTAGGATGCTGGAATCCCTGAGACTTTTGTAGCCCAAGTCTGGGGTTTTATGTATTTGTAACATTTACGACCTCCTTTTTTTGTTGGTTTGCTGTGATCTATATTCAGCCATTCAGAACCTGAATTCCTTTTTGGCAACAACTTCTGTCTGTAATTCAAATGCATCACAGCCAGTACATGTTCAGTGTCAAATGGCTATCATGGCATTTCTCATTATTTGTGCTAAATCAGATGTACCTCTGTTTGCTGTAAAAACTGTTGTGCATTTAGGGAAATCTATAAATTACTTGCTTAGTGATTCCTTCAATATACTTCATACTGTTCATGACACTGTAAGGACTTTTGAACAGATATAAGTTATGCATTATGGCAAAACCTTAAGTGCAAAGGAATCATTTAAATCACAGAGTTGAATCATCATCAGATAGCCAGGGATATATTTTTAGGTGAGAAAAGCCTTTGAGGTTCATAAATACATTTCCCTTTCTGATTTGAATTTTCTGCTGGTGAGATCT
Organism: Podocnemis expansa; assembly: GCA_007922195.1. NCBI lineage: Eukaryota > Metazoa > Chordata > Testudines > Podocnemididae > Podocnemis > Podocnemis expansa. Next base: position 4,825,143 of record ML682028.1, read on the forward strand.
AATGTACAATTGTTTTATAATATGTTGTACTGAGATGTTACTAATACTGTGTACTAAATAAAGTTGTCCTTTTAAAAATCCTATCACAGAGCAACTTTGTTTTTATGGTCAGGTGGGGAGGGAGTGGCAGCAGTTTTGGAACCTGCCTTTTGTTCAGGTCTCCCATGTTCTTTCATAGAAGCTAGTTCTTAGTGATAAAAGTTTTGACCTTTTCTTAAGCTTGCTATATGACATGTGGACTTAATATTTTTTTAAATCACCTTTATGGTCTGACAGCATGAGTCACTTCTGTTGACTTTCCAAGTTAATGATTTAGCAGCAGTGATTTTTGCCATCATCCAATGCATATAGCTTAAGTGAGGTCAACAGGCTGTCTTAGTAAGGTACAGTGATAGTAGTAAATATAATTTGCTTTGACCCAGGGGGGGTCTACTGCTGTGTGTTGTTGCTGTTGTTGTTGGTTGGTGGTTGTTCTTCTTAAGCTTTGGTAATTCTGTGGGATAGAAACAAGCATGTAATCTTTGAGGAAGAACAATAGAAAACAATTACATATATGGCAGGTGCCTTATTTGAATGTATAGGCCATCTAAAATAGGCATGATTTTTAAACTACAGAAATAAGTTTTGTCCTGGAAATGGGATGTACAGATAAAAACAGGAATAAGATAGTATCACAGCCAGTTCCTAGTTTTCTTTTGGTGCTTAACTAAAACAAGCTTGTATGAATTGTGTTACTTGTAGGTCTTTTTGTTGACAGAGTAAATTAGATGCAAATCAGAGATTCAGTGAGATTATAAATGTTGATTAATAGAATGTAATATGTGTACACTGAATTTAGTAGCCCTTTTTAATGCCTCTCTTAATCATAGTTCTCCAGTCTCTTTAGTTATTTATCAACAATTTTCAGTAGATTTTGCAAAGCACTCATGTAGGCTTCCTTGAGAGAAAGAGAGTGCCAAACTGTCTGCTGTTTTACTAATGAATGCAGTGCTCACAGTCATGCTTCTAGCCTCACTCCATGCATCAAGAGTATAAACGCTGTCAGAGTTGCCTCTTTTCTGAACCCCTCGGTCTAGCCCAGCATTTCAAATCCTAACGGCAGTCAGATTTTCAATGACTTGCCTACATGTTATACTTGGAATGGCATTTTAAGAGAAAAACCATGAAGATTAACATAGCTCACAGGCAGACAGATTAAATACTAATATCCACAAGATTATTTAAATTTCAGACCTATACAAATATTTTATAGGAAATAAAATGTTCTTACTACATGTTAAAGTCTGTAAAGAACTTGGAAGGAGATTAGTAAAAGTACTAGATTAATGAAAATCCAACTACCTAGGGACCCACTGATACTCATTTTTTAATTTAAATTTTTTCTCTCTTTTCTGGTTGCAGGGTTTTTGTAGGCAAACCAGCTGTCCCTGTTCTTAAGAGATGTGTCACTCCGTGATAAGCTTTTTGGGGAAAGAAACGGAACTGTTTGTGTGTATGAAGGAGGAACACATTAAGAAACATGATTTCAGGGATGGCATGGTAATTAGAGCAATGGCATACTAATTAAGGCAGATAAATGAAATTATTAGCAACTCAAATAGTAGGAAAGGTGGATTTTTAAAAATTAGATAATGACACCTGCAAACAATAGTGTATTACTGCTACTTAAGGGTATTTACGTGTTATGTTCATTGAGCGTTTATTTCAGTTACTGACTTTAACACTATCAGACATTTGTATTATTCTGCAGCACTCTAAATTAGGAGCCCTTGTGTCTTAGAGAGCGCAAGCACGATGAAGGAACTGCAGCTGATGCTACATTTGAAAGGTGGTAAGCAAGGAAAATCTGTTAGTCACCTTTTTACAGTGTATATGGTCACTTTTTTGTCTAAAAGTATTATAGAGAGAAATCAGCTTTCACCCACAGATGTTTTCCCCACCTGAGTTAAAACATAAAACAGCTTCTAAGTTAGAAATCCTTGAAACATGAATGGGAAGCTTTAAATTGAATGACAGAAGTCCCATCTTGATTTAATTATATGGTTGACATATTTCTAGTTCTTCAAACAACTTATCTGTAGACAATTTAAGTGAGTTCTAGCAGTGGTCTCTCATTTCATGCCTAAAACTTTGTATTTACTTGCATCCACAGGCATAACTGCTGTCCATTGACTGCACTTGAAAATTAGATAATTACACTTTCAAGTGGCAATTGACCTGAAGTTATTTGTGCCTGCAGAATGGCACATGCAGACTGGGAAATTGACATGCAGGCCTTTTCAGAATCAACCCAAACTTGTTAAAACATTTACAGTACTATTTTAAATAAGTGATATGAATCTGTCTTTACTCAGCTTTCTCTTAGTCTTGACAGAAAACAGTCATTTTCCAGACTCACTTAGGGCAGGGGTTTCAAACATGCAGCCAGTGTACCTCTTCCAGCTGGTCCCCTGACTGTGCTCTGCAGAACCACTCTCTCTCCCTAACAGAAAGAGAAAATTTGGTTTTGCGTACCCAGTGCTTTGTGATGCTGCAAGAGTGTCAGGTCTCAGGACATCACAGAGCACTGGATATGGGAGACTGCTCTGTGAGCTCACACTCCCCCAGAGAGAGTGAGTGAGTGTAGTATGGCAGATCAGTCTTGTATATACAGTGCACCATGATGTTGTGAGAGGACCTAGTATTTCACTTTACTGTATGTACAGCCCACTTGAAGTACATTTTAAGTTAAATCTGGCCTGCCATAGCACATAGGTTTGACACCCTGATTTAGGGTAACAGTCTTGTATGTGTGCCTGCAGAAGTGGTCTTGTTATGTATGAAAATGACAGGAGGGAACAAGTTCATTTGTGAATTGTAGGGCATACATAAACTATGTAGTCACATAAGTTAAGCCTTCGTCTTCCTGGCGTCCTGCTGTGGTTCTTTCTTGGAAGTACACAGGTGAGTGATGGTAGGGCAACATTAGAAAAATCTGCTGCTGTGCAGGAGGATGGCCAGAGAGTCTACTTCAGGCACAGGGCTGAGGCAGCTTCAGAAGAAAGCTGCTCTGTGACATGGGTGAGAAGATATTCTCTCTCTGTCTCTGCTCTGTACCTAGGCCACCTGCTTAGGAGCTGCAGGTGTCAATGCAACCAGTGAAGTTTAGTTACTTTGCTACAATCTGTTCCCACTGGATTCTTGCACCTAGGAAATTTATTTTACTAACTTTTCCCCATAGAGAAATGCTGTGGATGAAAAGCTACCCACACTTGCAAAGAAAAATGTGCTTGACTCATAGTTTTCAGAAACAAATCCATGTATTGTAAAGGAAGCAACATTTATACCAAATTGCTTGTGCTGTCTATGGATCAGATTGGGAGCAGGCTAACTAAAGCAACACTTAGTGATGTCACCGTGTATTTAAGCTCACATAGTACGTAGTTGTGCTACGCATCCCTGCTGAAGGGTGTTTGTAACTGCCTTGTGCCTCATTTTTGCTCATCAAGCCCAAACCAGTTTCCATGAGTGAGAGTAAATAAAATTGGTCAGTATGGTGAATACACTCATTATCCTGAAATAAGCATTTAACCCCAATACAGAATACATATATAACTAGGACATATCCCATATAGAATATTTATTTATTTATTTATACAGTGCCTTCAATCTGCATTGCACTTTGCAGGCAAATACAATGACTTTGTTCTTGCCCAAAGGATCTTATAGGCTAAATCAGATTGAAAACACAACCAAAATGACAGCATACTGTAGTGGTGGAGAAAAGGAATTTGGAGCAGAGACATTGGTATACATTGGGGGGGGGGGGACGATGGAGGGGAAATAGGGGTTTTGTGAATATCTACCTCCATTTGTACAGTCTGTTTATGACTGGTACAGTCATAAAACAGAACTCAGCAAATTTGACTTGTTTACATTGCAGCGTATTTATATACGCTAACATTCCTTTCACAGTTTTCTGAAACGGTTAAGTAAACTATTTTAAATGTGTATCAGTGAAATTGTAAAATTAAACAAATAGTGGCTGAAAATGAAATATTAGGACTGAGTAAAATATTCCTGTTTTATCTTTTCCAGACGAAAGGGCCACATCACTGATGATGTAACCCATTAGTTGGTTTCTGGGGTCAGAATTCTTCAGCAAGTGTCACAAATGCACAGGATATCTGTGAGGGCAAGATATCGTGTGTGCATTTCTGACTTAACTGAGAAAAAAGTTAATATCAATACAGCCTGTATTGATCCATATTCAGGTGGTGCATGGTGATTTTGGAACAAGGGGTTTTTTTGTTTTGTTTTGTTTCTGGTTTTTTATGTAGCAGCAAAGGTCTTGAGTAACGATCAGTGTCCCTAAACTATCTACTGATGTTCCTCTTTTAGGTGACTAGCAAAATAAGTTATGTACTGAAATACAACAGTGACATGCTGTTTACTGTCATCCAAACTCAGCACATTTCTTTCCATATATACAAAAGAAACATGGGCATGAAGTTCCTTATTCCTGGTGGTGACAGGCTTAGTGAATTTGGGTGAAAGCCATTGGCACACTATTCATTCTACACTGCAGAATACAGAAGGTGGACTTCAGAGAAAGTGTCTTTTGACTCCCTGAGGAGACTGATGAATAGGATCCCAGGGAGGCTAATATCAGGGGAAAGGAGTCCAGGAGAGATGTCTGTATTTCAAAGAAATCTTAAGGTTGCAGGAACAAACCATCCTAATGTGCAGAAAGAACAGCAAATGTGGCAGGCAACCAGTTTGATTTAAACACAACAAGGAAGCTCAGAAGTAGAAGCTTGGACAGATGATTAAGGAGAAGTATAAAAACATTGCTTGAGCATTCAGGGATGAAAATGAAACACCACAGGCAACTGCAGCTAACAAGGGACGTAAAGGGTAAGAAAAAAGGTTTTTACAGGTATGTTAGCCACAAGAAGAAGATCAGAGAAAGCATGGCTCCTTTACTAAATGGGAGATACAACCTAGTGACAGATGATGTGGGAAAAGCTAAAGGACTCAAATGTGTGTTGCCTCAGTCTTCACAGACCAGGTTAGCTCCCAAGCTACTGCAGCGGGCACAGTACAGAAGCAGCAGCCCTCAAATGTGAAAGAAGAAGTTAAAAACTATTTAGAAGAGATGGATGTGCACAAGTCCATGCAGCTGGATGCAGTGCACCCAAGGGTCCTGAGGGAGTTGGCTGATGTGATTGCAGAGCCTTTGCCATGATCTTTGGAAGCTTGTGATTAGGGGAGTTCCCAGACAATTGGAAAAGGGGAGATATAGTGTCTGTCTCTTAAAAAGGGAAGGAGGAGGATCCAGGGAACAACAGAAGACTGTCCCTGAAAAACAGAGCTGGTCCTCAAGGAATCCACATCGAACCATGTGGTGGAAAGGAAGCTGATCAGAAACAGTCAGCATGGATTCACCATAAGTTAGTCATAACCTGACCACCCCTCATTGCCATCAGTGGTGAGATGACTGGCTGTGGATGTGGGAGAAGTGGTGGAGGTGGTATACCTTTTACTTTAGCAAAGCTTTTGGTACAGTCTCCCACAGTATTCTTGCCAGCGAGTTAAATAATGTGGGTTGGATGAACGGACTACAAGTTGGATAGAAAGCTGGCTGGATCAGGAGCTCAGTGACATGTTTAGATGGCAGGTGGTCTGCAGCAAAGTGCCCTGGGGTCAGTGCTGGGACCAGCTTTATTTAGCATCTTTATTTATGAAATGGATGAGGAAACTGTCTCAGCAAGTTCATGGATAACACTAAGCTGGGTGGTTGTGGTAGGTACAATGAAAGGTAAGGATACAATGCAGAGTGATTGGAGGATTGAGCAGAAAGAAATCTGATGCCATGCAGCCAGGACAAGTGCAAAGTTCTGTGCTTAGGACAGAAAAATCTGTGAACTGTTGCAGGTTGGGGACTCACTGACGAAGCAATTTTGCAGAAAAGAACCTGGGCTTTACAGCAGATAAAAAGCTAGATACATGTTAGCTTCTTGGCAACAAGGGTACATTGTTAACAGCATGTTGGGCTGTATGAGGAAGAGCATTGCCAGCAGGTCAAGAGAAGTTGTTATTCCCTCTATCTGGCACTGGTCTGGAGTCCACATCTGGAATATTTTGTCCAGTTTTGGGCCCCCTACTCCAGAGAGAATGTGGATTGGCCAGTGGAGCAACAAAAATGATTAGTGGGATGGGACACGTGACTGAGTAAACTGGGCTAAGTTAGTCTGCAGAAGAGTGAGGGGGGATCTGACAGCAGCCTTTAGCAAGGTGAAGGGGGTGCCAAAGATGATGGAGCTATGCTGTTCTTAATGGTGACAGATGACAACAAGAAGCAGTGGTCTAAAGTTGCATTGGGGGAAATCATTAGGAAAATCTTTTTAACTAGGAGGGTGCTTGAAGTACTGGAACAGATTACCTAAGGAGCCGATGGAATCGCTGTCCTTACAGGTTTTTAAGGCCAAACTTGACAAACCCTGCCTGGGATGATTTAGTTGGAGTTGGTCCTATTTTGAACAGGGGGTTGCACTAGGTCGTTTTAGGTCCCTTCCAATCCTATCTGTGATACGCTATTTGGAATTTCAGCACTCTGATGGCATAGGACTGGAAAGGGACTCTAGGCTGCACTCAAGGCAGGAAACCAGAGATGAGGCCTCAGTTTTTGTCCTAAAAGCCATATGCTTTCAAACTCATTTCAACAGCTTAATTGAAAAGTATTTCATGATAAATACCACTGAAACATGGGAGACAAAAGTCTGAGTTATTTGTCTCTTCAGCTCCCCTACATAAAGGCAGCTGGGTCCTTAAACACTTTACTAAGCTTAGGATTAAATTTTCAAAAGTCAATTAGACCAGAGGTCTCAAACTCAAATCACGAGGGCCGCATGAGGATTAGTACGGTAGCCCGAGGACCACACCACTGAAACCTTTCCATAAAATGATATTGCAAATATCAGTAATGATTGTCATTGTGGGCTGCAGGAAATAGCTTTAGGGGCCACATGCAGCCCACGGGCCACGTGTTTGAGACCCCTGACTTAGACCCAGTATTTTAAAGGTAAAGGTATTTAGACAACTAACTCCCATTGATTGTAGCAGAGCAAGGTGCCCAAATATCTTTAAAAAACTGTAATTTAGGCAGGCAGGAGCCTGGCTTAATGTTAGTCAGGAACTTAAGCTCCTCATGGCCAAATTTTTACAAATGTTTTAGGTATCTTCCAAAAGTGATTTTTAAAAAAGGAATGGAGTAAAATTTTCAAAAGGCCTAATTGACTTGGGTGCCCAAATCCCATTGACTTCCCAGGAGATGTAGGCTCCCAAGTCCCACAACCACTTATGAAAATGGAAGTTGGGCGCCTAAGTAATTTAAGTTCTTTTGAAAACTTAACACAGTACTGTCAAGATGCTTCAAGGACCTTTCTGACATTAATGCCAATTTTAATTTCTTGCCTCTTCCCAAGTGATCTACCATTTATCCATTTCCAGCTTCTTAATTTCCCATCCCTTCTTGCTTTCCCTATTGCATTACATCTTACTGTTTATGCTTTATTTAAAAGGTAGGAATATCTCAGCAGCACTCAAACTTCACTGGCTTTCTCAATATCAAAAAAGCAAAATAACATTCCTAGCTGCGCTGTTGCTGAAGTACGTTAAACTTGACTTTAGGTTACATTTGTTACAGTGTAACTGCAGACCTAAGACAGAAGACTGAAATGTCTTATGGAGAGCTGTGTCAGTTTCAGAACATAATTGTTAAGCTGAAAAATCCCATCCAGCATTCTAGCTAGACAAAGAAATTGGTTTCAGAAGGATTGATCAATTTGCAACGTACCATAAAGCCACCTCTTGACTGAAGAGTTCTACCTGCGTCCCCCCCCCCCCCATAGATGATTATGATTTTCTTGGAAGTACTGCCAAATTCTGAGTGCTGTATTATTATTTGCTGTGATAGGTTGTCAGCCAGCATTTAGGGTTCTGGTATTCTGCTACTCAGTTTATGTTTTTAGAAAATTAGGATCTATTCCAATTATGCTAGCTGGGTCTTGTTCATTGCAAGATTCTACGCACTGGGACACTAATGTAGAAATTTCATTTTAGGTACAGCTGCCTTCAGTCAGCTGGGTGTTTGAAGAGGGGCACTGATTTCTAATGCCATTCAAGAATAAACCATTAATCTGGAAACAAAAGGAAAGTTGTTTCCTTAAGACTGAAAATATTTTTTCCTTCTCAGAAAGAGTTTGCATCTCCAGCCTCTTTTCAGAGAGCAAGCACAAAATTCAGCTGTCACATTGTAGTCTGAGAGCTTGCATATGCACAAACAAGGTCAGGATTTGGTCTGAGGAGCAAGTTTACCTATGTGTGTTTAAAGATTTCAAACTGGAATAGTGGATCCAGAGTTTTATCAGTCTGATGACATTTAAATCCAAACCTGACTCCCCGGTTGGCAGTTCAGACACATTTCTGTAAGATGGCGTCTTAAGGGAACAGTGAATCTACAACTCCAAATTTGAGGAAAAGGCTCTAGATTCAAACTATGGTTCAGGCTCATCCCTAGCCTTGGTTCCTGGACATTACACAGAAGATTAGTTCTTGTTTTGAAGTGTTTAAGCAGGTTCTGACATTTGTCACCAAACTTCCTAAATTGTCTTTTTTTTTTTTTTTCTTCAAACGAACATGCACCCAATGAAAATCTCAGCTATAAGCAGCTGACTTTGTTTTGGACTTAAGTTCAGCCTCTTTCTTTGCGCTAGGGCACAAAGGAATTTCACAGTTATTACCAAAGATAACATCCAGTTCTCCTGTCAGCTAGACCCAGGCAATACCACTGGAGCAGGGCCACAATGTTTAAGTGAACATTTGTTCAAGCTAAATTAATTCAGGGGCCAAGATTGCATGTGGTATAGTTTACATTTAATGCCAGGAAGAGGAAAACCTTTAAAGGAGACGTTTCCAGAGTGTCATGTGAATTCAGTATCTGTGGTGGCTTCTCCTTGCATTGTAGCATTTACCTTACTAGACTACAGAGGGAGTTGTATGGCAAGCCCTTCTTTATCACTCACTGTATGAGGCATTTCTCTCAGTCTCATACACCAATTTGTACTTTTTTTTTTTTTAAAAATACCCCAAGTTCTTCTTTATTCTTTCTGTTTAGTTGATAGATAACAGGGGGAAAAGTCAACAGGTCTGGAATTTGAATTCCTAGTTTATTTTGGAAGTTATCTTCTAGATGTCAGCAAAGATTCTTTAGTGGGCATTTGGACTGCATCCCATAACCATCTAAGAGAAGAGGACTTTCAACACCCTGTGGAATAAAACATATCAAAGGAGCAAGTGTGTGAAAAACTAAGCAGCCCTTCATGGCTGCTATCAGAATTTCAAACAAAGCAAACATAGGACTCTACAAGTCCTCTGTCTCTGTGTGTGAATACAGTTCCCTTAATTTCTCAAATTTTGGCCCCCACTCTTTCATGTCGTCATACACCGTCTCCTCGTCTAGTCCAGAGGAACCCAAGGTACTGAGACTGCTGGCCACTGACCCCTCTCCTTCTGTGTAATATACCCGGAGGGAATCACGGGGCACAGCCTGGGGCTGCTGGTCAGCATCCCTAACAACATCAGACAGATAATGACCAAAGTCTTCATTGTGCAAGGATGAGCTCTTTCTACTTGCAGATGCTTTTGGCTGCTCCTTTGGGCTAAGTGCTACATCGATGCTCAAGGGACAGTTCGGCTGTGATGGCTTCCCTTTCTTCTTGTAGAAAGAAAGCGAATAGGCTGGGCTGGTTTGAAGGGACATCTGAAGTTCTGCCATGTTGTAACCATCCTGAAGTGAAAAATCATCCCTGTTAAATGAACATTCACTAGAGTCCCAACTTTTATGCTTTAATGGTTACTATATCGTTGTCAGAGAACAAAAACATGCCCAAACAGATTTACGATTTGATCTGAACACCACACTAGAGCATGAGACAATCCAGGGTGCACTTTATTGTCCCATTAATTTAACTGCACTGCCTGGCGAGAGCTATAAGAATGCCAAAGACAACGTTACAGATGTAAGTGAGTACATGCAGCTGCCCCTTCATGCAACTGTAACAGAGGCACATAGGTTTATTATGGTCACTGTATTTTATGGAAGTGAACAAACCTGGTTGCTTATGTTTTTGTATCCCTCTTTCTTCCTACTACTGCCAACAGTGCTGATTCATAAGCAGCCAATTAAAACTCGTTTAATTTTCTATTAGTAGCTAACTAAAGACAAATAAAATGCTTTGTTTGTTTTCTAATTCAGATTTGGCTGTTGTTTGCCCTTCCAGCAAATACTACTGAGCCAAGCAACAAGGCTGGAAGTGGGAAGTGGTTACATAGCTTTGGAGGGAAGCTGTTGCATGTGGGGCCGGAAGGCCTGGGGCTGATCCCATGACTGAAATGCTTCCCCCTTCGCTGTCTGTTAAATTTATCTGGACTGTGGAGCTAGGTAACACCTTTTGGACATGGGAGGAATGTGTGGGTGAAATGGCTGGCAACAGGATAAAGAATCTTTTGGTTTTTAAAGCTGACCATCATGGTATGATTGAAATGCTACCATCATCTGACAGCAATTTGGTAGTTTTCAGTCCAGTTCCCAGTGCATAACTGTGTGTTTCTAAAACAACCAGTATAATAGACACTAACTGGTTTCAGCCTTGATATCGGTGTCTGAAAACACAGGTTATGTTGGGTATCTCTTCAGCCCAAGAGTGAGTATTTCTGAGTACTTTCACAGCTGTGTCAGTGCTGTTGTACCATTGTAGCACTTCAACTGCAGACTATCCCCTACTGTCTCTATGCTGTGTTTCAATCAGGAAGAGGCAGTTATAAAATGTAAGAGTACAGTCCTGCACCCAAAAAATCATGTGATTGTACACCGAAGGGCTACAGGATTGGACTCCGAAGCTGCTTTATTGCCATTTCAGAGAAGTTGCTGCATTTCAGGGATAGTAAATTCAGATCAACATTGCCTGCCCTTTTCAGCGGCAGTCGACAGGAGACGTACAAGTTACTTAAGTTCCGTATCTGCATTTGGCCTCCTTACTCCTGGCACATCCACTACTCTGAGTTGAAGGGAAGGGGCCTCTCTTCGCCTTGGGGTATCCAGTTGCTGGGGTGGTGGTCAGAGAGTGAACTTTCTTTTCAGCTAAGCAGGTCTTCACAGACCCAAGCAGTCAAGCAGGAAGTTCAAACTGACAGTGAGGAATTTGCTGCTGTTAGTGAAGACGAGCCTCTAGCTGGCATATTGAGCTTATTTATGTTTCTCTTAAGGATAAAAGGTTCCAAATAAATGCAAGTTATAACTAGTTGACCTAAATGTGAATTTCTTACACAGGGAAAGCTCCCATTGAAATCAATGAGAAACTGCAGCTTGTGGCCCTTCAAGCTTAGGTGGGTGTGTTCCTGAGTAGAGAATTAAGGAACAGGCCTTCAGTGAATTTAATCATGTTAAAATCATGTTTCACTGCCCTTTCTGTTTCTTAAAATAAACTGAGAGATGCCATTTCCTTTAATTCTACACCATAATTAGTGATCAGTTTATAATTCCAAAGATCATCCTTGCCTCTGGCTCCCCAGCCACTCTTACCACAACTCAACACTAAACCACATTAAGTATTTTATCCGGTGGTGTGCCTACCAACCTATACTTTTTTTCTATAAAAAAAAAAAATCTTTATTCCTCCAAGGCATATTTCCCCTCTATTTCAAATACAGAAACTCAGCACTGATAGCCATTTGTTTCTCCAGTCATGCCCTCAGCTAACAAACACAAAATGGTCTCTCTTCAGTGTATAAACTCTTCATTTGTTAAAATAACATTGACCCACACCCATGTAATTTCTTAGAAGGTGTAGGGTGGTCAGTTTTGAAACCCAAAGGCTGTTTATGAGGCTTTTGACCAAGGTTTCCACTGATTAAAAATGTGAATAACTTCAGGAATGGCCTCGAGTAAATAAGATGATCTCAGTGGCTGTGTCTACACTAGCTACAGTTAGTTCAGACTTCTCAGTCTGAACTAAGAAGTTCAAGGTTAGTTCAAACTAACGCTTAAGTTCAAACTAGAACATGCAGTTAGTGGAAACTTCTTAAGTCCAGGCTAAGTGCCGCTACTTACAAGTTTGAAATAAGCTTTCCTTAGTTTGAACTAAGAAATTTCTTAGTTCAAAGCAGTGAATGCCTAGTGTACCCATAGGCTAAATTAGTCCAGACTAATGTGCCAGTGTAGCCATAGCCAGCGAGGCCAGCGTTTCCTCTTTCTGCCCCCTGACTTGCAAGATCACCTTTGATTAGGATGTTTGTGAATTGGTTTTGTTGCTTTATGAAAATAATATTTTAATTCTTCTTGAGGGGATTCCTGTAGTCCTGTCACACAAACTGTTTCCTTAGTAGATTGTCCCTGCATGTTAAATGTGCTAGAGTAGCACAGGAGATAATCTTATTAAAATTAACAGGATTTGTGAACATAATTCCATATGCCACTTGAACAATACACCCCTCTGTGTTAAAAATGCATTCACAATAATACATCAAAAATTTGGGCACATTCTGCATGTGAAAAATTATTTTTCAGCTGGCTCCCATAAACTTCAATATACATTTGTATATCTAAAACTATTTATTTAGAAGTTTTAAGTATTCTGATTTTAGAACCATTTCAAAGTTTTCTTTGTTCTATAACACTTTTGGCTAGCCAACTACAAGCTCAGAAATACGAATGCACCTTCCACTGTATAAAATGAAGAGTTTTAAAACAGGCAATAGTCTCTTATGGTTTCTGATTAATAAACATTAATGGCTTAGCAAAATTATATCTGTTTTGAAAAAAATTAACAGATCTGTAATATCTCTTACATTTCTCCTGGATAGTAACATAAACCAAAGTAATTGATGTGCAGGACAAAGGGAAATTGGAGCATCACCTGTTTGTGAAGTGTTGTGCAATAACAGTTTTGTAACAAGGACTATGTTTCTCATCACGGGGGGAGGGGACGACAAAGGGCCCTCTTATTTAATTGCAAGAGGTAAAAAGCTTTAGTTAAAACAAGGATAAGTACCAGCATCCCTTAATGAATAAAGTCTAAGTGACCTTAAGGTGTAATAAGTTATATTTTAATGCCACACAAAATGTGGTAAGAAGAAGCATCAAATGAGAGTCCATAAGGAAGATTTCATGTTAAGAATTTTCTAAAACCTTATAGCTACAGCAGGAATTGCCACTGACAACGGCAGAGCCGTCACTGCATGAAGCCAAGAAAGGGATCAACACGCAAGTCTTTAACTGCTAAGTTGACCCTACAAGGATTTCTGATCACTCACTTAGGTATTCTGCTAGAAGGTGAACTAAACTTTTGTAAACCATTATGTATCCATTTGTTAGAAACCACATACAACTTTACAAATAAGTTTATCAGTCATTTGCAGCAATGGAGCCAGCAGGACCAGGGCTAAGGGCAAAGCACAGCTGACTCCCCTGTGTTTCATTCACATGGAGCACCACTAACGCACTTGAATTGTATTCATTTAATGGAATGAACCTTACTTGATCCTGTTCCCCACCCCCTTCTTCATTATAGTTGAGGATATTTTCTCTGATGTCCTCCAAGTCGTCATTACAGGTGGAGACATGGTAAACGCCATTCAAACCTTTGTGACTCTTCCAGCGAGTCCATAGGAGAGCAGCACTGAACAGAACTGGGTGCACACATGGGAGTGAAGCAGAGAGTGATCATTCAGAAACAAAGCAATTCACAACACATTAAAAAAAATACTGTAGGGATACTAACTTTTTATCACTGGGTATTACACAGCCAGACGGAAGTCAGAACTGAAATAGGTACAACTCCCAGTAGCTCAAAAGGCTTCAGTCTTCCCACTTACGTGCTCGACTTTGCTCTCACGTAGTCTAAGAATAACTGTTGAAATCAATGGTGCACAGCCTCAGAGGCATTTAGATGTTTAAATCCCATTGATTTCAGTGGAAGTAGGATGCCTAAATTTCTTCAGGGATTTGGGCCTAAGTGGGTCCATTGCCAGTGTAAAGAGAGTGGCTTCAGGCACCTTAAAACCAAGCCCATACAATCATCTGTAGTTGTAGAGGTCAACTCTCCTTTTGCTTTGAGCATTACTACCATTGTCAGTAAATGCAGTTACAAAGAAATATTAAAGAGAGAGCACTGATTATTACAAATAACAGCTGAAGAACCAAATGACATGCAGTAGTGATTATTGGGGATCAAAAAAGCTGTTTACCATACTGATTTGGACAGACTTGATGCTTAACAGAAAAATGCATACAAAGGTGTAGCCCAAAAACTGATGCAGATGAGTTCTGTGAGGAACAGATAAAATTCTATGAACAAGAACAGAAATGAAGCAGAAGCTATGAGACAAAGGGAAGAGTATAGACACTTTATTAGAAAAATCATTCAGGCACATTTTTGTGCCTCAACATCTGCAAATTTAAATATTTAGAAAAACTGTTGCAATTTACATGCTGAAAACTGTCAAAACTTCCACTACATCAAAGATATTTAACATTACATAAACACAAACTTGCATACACTGTAATACTATCCCCACATTAAAAACATACAAAAATCCTCTCTTAATGCCTGGGCCTGCTCCCATTTGCAGTTGATGACAAAACTCTCCAGTGGTTTCAGTAAGAACAGGATGAGGCCTGGATACAATTTAAAAAGTATTTGCTGTGAGAATGAGCATTTTTATAAATTGGTCATAGTAATGTTTTAAGATTTGTGTCTAAATTTTCATTCTGTGCTTTTCTAGAAAGTCACATATGGATCTTACCACATGCAACAATTGTTTGCCAATTTTTTTTAATCGAATTTGATTTTGAGGTACTGAAGTTAAAAAAAAAAAAACAAAAAACCTTAAAACTAACAACTTCTGTTTTATTTACACGGGATAACTTACAACTGGCCAGATATTTAAATGAAAGATGTTCTTAGCCTGGATTCAGGGAGCAGAATCTGCTCTCAGTGACAATTTATTTCTCGTGAATGGAAAGATCTGTCTCATCACTAGCTGTATTTTAAATACTGCCCTTCTCCTAGCAATCTTTTTCCTAGCTATTGACTGAAATTCCTTCTACTTGTGCATTCTGAACATTTTCTTGGCAACAAAATACAAAGGTGCAGAAAACCAGGAAACTGCATGGGCTTTCTTCAGCTGAAAAAGTACCAATTCACCACGTAATTTTTGCAGACAAGGGGATGAAAAGTGACAGTGTTGGTTGATGGAATAGAGAGAAGGACAAAGCAGTAAAGGTAAAGGCCAGTCTCCAAGCGGAAGCAAATTTGTGACAGAAAGACAACATGATGCATGTCCAGAACAACAAAGGACAAATAAATTAAATCACCAAAGGTAGTATAAAATGTAATTGCCATAACTACCTAAAAGTGCCAAAAAGCAAATGCAGATGGCAAACATGGAACTGAAGCTCAAGCCTGCGTCCTTGTGAAAGATTGCCAGTGTGATTTCACAGTTACGGCCAGCATAGCCATCAGGGCAGTGACATCGGAACTTGGTTGGAGACATGGAGATGCATGTGCCAAAGTTACAGGGTCTTTTAGCACATACAGTATACACACAGTGTCTGCCTGTGGCATTCTCCATGATCATGTGTCCTGGGGGGCAACTAGAAAGACAAAAGCAGAGTGAAACAACAAAACTTGATAACAGCAGACATGAAAAAGAGCACTGGAAACACTACACCAGTCTTGGGCCACATGCTGTGTATCTGAATACAGCCTTCTGAGCTGTCATATACCAAGGCACTGTAGCTTACTCGTGAAGTCAGGGAGAGGGCTAAAGAGTTCACTTCAGTAAAACAAAGATAAAACAATGAGGCTTACTCCTCCAGACCCTTACTCATGTGAATGCTAGTAGTTCCACTGGCTCCAGTGAGATTACCTGCATGAACAAGTGTTGAGGAAGGGCAGGATCTTTGCAGGTCAGTCTAAGTGGCATAGAATGATGTTAACTCCTCCTGGCTCCTCCAGCTCAGTGAATCTCCAAGCATCTAAATTTTTATAGCATTTGGGACAAAATATAGCTCTCCAAATCTCCTTACAAGAATGGTGGTAGTACAGTAGTACACTAAGGAATTGTCATGATTGCAGAGTTAACTCGTTACAACTGAAGTGGTGTTGCTAACTCAAGAACCATCTACCAAAAAATCCCATTACTTGAGAATGATGATGCTTTTACTCGAGTCAGCTGACATGTCAGGGGATACAGGCTACAACCCCAGTTAGCACAACTCATCAGCTGCTAACAATCACTGCAATTTCCCAGCATGGCTCTCACTTGAGCCCTAGGCTCATTCAAGAAGTGTTTACTTGGTGTAGATAAGTGGAGTTAATTTTGCAGTGAAGACAGAAGAACAAGCTGATGTTTCCATCTCAGACCATAATGTTTAGTTCCAAAAGAGGCAGCAGAGTTAGTCTAGTTCAGCAAAACAAACAAGTCCTTCAGGGCTAAATAGGGTCTTTGGATTATTTTCTTATTACATCAGGTGATTTGATCTCAACTTCCTCTATATGCTGTTCCCTCGTGTTTGAATCTTAACAACCGCTTTGATTTGTTGATACAGGGTGACCTGATCCCATGACTTACACTTCCCTGCAGTTATTTCCTCCCACAAAAACTCATAAAATAAACAAGTCTGTTAGTCTTTAAGTGCCACAGGGCTCCTCATTCATTTTGCATAATTTTAAGTAACATGGTGGCTCTCTGACACATCAGCCAGCTGTGCCTTGCAATATAGGCTGCCCATCTTAACCCAGATATTTTGTTTTCATCTTTTTAATGGTCAGTGACTATAAATATATTTTGGGTTAATTTCAGGTGTCCTGTTTGTTTCTTTGTTTTAATATATTCAGTACTTCAGACATGAACGTTGAACATGAATTAAGCACTTGTAGGTTTTGTGGGAAAATACATTCTGAAGAGGACTATGTATCTTGATTTTGTGTTTTTTAAAAAGTCACTTCAGCAGCTGTCATAATTTCAATTATCCCTTAACAATGAACCTTCGCTGAAGCACTCCTCCTTGAACTTAACATAACAAGATACGGCATTCACTATAGATCATATCCTCTGATTTATGGCTAACATTTTATGCTGTTTAAAGGGCATCTGACATACAAAACCCATGTTAACATCCAGACTATCTTCAGAGCTGCTCATCTGAGAAATCTATTAGTACAATTAATCCATGTTACCTCCCAATTTCAGTTTTCAGAAAGTGGGTCAAATTGGTCTGTATTTGCGATGTTCCACAAACAGCTTTAATAGAGCAGACAGCTAGCTAAACACTTAGCTGGTGTCAGTCTGCTTACCTTAATTGCAGTGAATCCAGATGCACCAGTTTATAGCAGCAGGGGAGCTGATGGGAAAGGGACTGTGCTCTGATTTATGTCAATAAACTCCACTGAATGTGGTGAGGTTTCAGAGGCATAACCAGGTGGAATCTGGACCAGTATTTCACGGTAGTTTAACTGTGTGACACTGTGCACAGGACTCTTTCCAGGGGCAGCATCCACCCTCCCACTTTGCACTGCCATTTACTACGCTCTCACTTCCCCCACATACCTGCATTCATGCATCATCCACAAGTCAATACAAATAAACAGCGGGCTACAGGGGTTGTTCCGGCAGGCCTCTGAAGAGCAGCCTTCTTTCACTCCTTGGGTGCTTAATACCGACACCAGCTCCTTAGTGTGGGTATCCAGAGGCAGCCTGTAGTTATTAAATCTGACATCCTTCATACATCCTACAGCACAAAACAAAAGGGACCTGGGTTTGGAAACTATTCAGCACAAACTATTCTAAACAGCTACCGTTAACTATCAGAAAGGGCATATACTGTATTTAGAGATCAGTCAAATCTGCAAGGTTATTTTTTCAACCTTTAATGGAGTTCGATCCAGTGTTTTGATCCAGCCCAGTGGATATGGGTCAGATCTAGAGATCCAAGCTGTGGGGCTGCATCCCAGTTCTCATCCAGGCCCCTACCTGGTTGAGTGAACCTTGTGCAGTTCCCCAGTCACCACTTTTGTTACGATTTCTAAGGAAAGATTCACAAATCCAGAAAAGGGTGTGTGTTCCTCCAGTGTTTACCTGTGTGTCTCAGAGGGTGGGGTGAGGAGGGAAATGAAGTACGTTTTACCGAGGTCTTCTGTCATATAAGCGCAAAAAGACCAATGATGACTGAGGCAGCTGGGGATGAACTGCCAACAGAAAATTACAGCAGCTTTTGTAAGCAGAATGGAAGAGCCAGGTGTTTTATCTGTCACACCAGGTTTGGGGCTCCCTGTCCTGTGTTTTGCCCACCAGAGCATCCCTCCTCTCCCCAGCGACGGTACTGTCTTGTCACAGGAGCATTAATTGAAGACCAGCATCTAGTCATGAAGGTGGCAGATGAGTGATGGGAGAGTGATGCACAGATTATACATTTGTTTGTGCAGTATTGTACACGGTAGTGGGGTGTGTGAGTCATGCAGCGAGATACAGTACAATCCCACACCCACCTGGCAGGCAACTGGAGAAATGAGGACACAGGAAAGGTTGCTCGGGTAGCCCGGAGCTCCATGTTTCCTAGTTGCCCTTTCTGTAGCCTTAACTTTGCATTTCCTGTTTTTCTGAGTTTGCTTTTTAATCTACATTATATAGAGACTTTTTCCTATGCATTGTTGATGCATATTTAAAACCAGTTTAACAAACCCTGCCCTAGTGGAAATTTCAGTGGATTACATTCTGATCTTTCAGTCGGAAGACAATGAATCCCAGTAACCCAAAATCTAGTCTGTTGCCATTTTCCTAGTAGTATTTAAAGTTAACACTATCTGATTCACAATATGCTGTGAAAGGAGCAGCATTTATCACAAGAAGGTAATTCAGCCAGCAGTGTAGTGGGCAGCAGATGTCCCAGATTCAGAGAACTGTTATGGTTCTGCTGTGTAGGGGTGAGCAGCCTGGAAATGGATGCACACGACAGAGCCAGGCTTGCCTATCTCACTCAGTTTGGGGTTGGTGGCACAACTGAAGAGAGATGCAACAAATGAATTTCCAGTCAACCACACAACCCCCTGCCACAAGCCTCTCTACGTGCACGGGTCACTGCCCTGGTTTAGTTTAATGCTAAAGTATTAACTGTGAATGGGGCTTTCCATGGGATGAAGGGTGGATTTTGACTTCCTTGACAAATCCTTCCCAAATTTGCTTTGCAAAAAATCCATTTAACTCAGGTTTTCTGCACAGAATATGAACCCCCTTCTCCACTTTTATGCCTCATGCTCTACAACAGCTCAGCCAGGAATTCCTTACCTTGAAAACTTCGATTCTGACTGACAGGATAAGTGTTTCCAAGGACCAAACTACTGGGATCAATCACAATCTCTTTGCATGCTCCTGCTGCTTTCAAGGTTTCTCTCTTTCCACCTCCTTCATAAAGGCGAAGGGTAAATTCATTTTCGATTCTCTCCAGGGTGATATGATGCCACTCACCATTATCAATGTTGTAGGAGGGAAGGTTTACAGCATGGTCTCCATCACCCAGGTTATAGGAGACAGTTAAGAATCCCTGAACAACCTGGTGGAGTATTAACAGAGTATTAGGGGGAAAAAATCACCATTGATTCTTCAGTATTTGATCTCTCAGGCTAATTCAAACAGATTTCTTTCAATTAATGAACAATCTTGACAAACAGGAAGTCCTGCCTGAAGACTAACATTTGTATTTTAAAGGCTAACAAATGTATTTATCACATGTGCTTGCACGGGCAAAATCTCACGTCATCAGATGCCCACAAAAGCTCATGCAATAAATAAATAAATAAATAAATCTGTTAGTCTTTAAAAGTACCACTAGACTAATGTGGCTGCCCCTTTGGAACTTGACAAAAACATTTACTCAAATGTAGACAAAGGGATCCCAGCTCAGGCGGCTAGGAATGTTCTTCTTTCACATCTACAGTGCCATTCAAACCAAACCAGCTGAGCCATGACTGTGTTACCATTGATGGCTGTTTGTTACTTATGTGACATGAACCTGCCATTCTCCATGCAAAGGCCAACATCACAAACCCTGCTTCAGACATCTTTCCTAGCAGTGTCATCAAAGAATAGTGGAAGTTGAATAATACTCTCAGAGGAGGAGTAGGTTCACATTCACACAGCTCTCGCTGTCAGCTGTCACTGGATTAGATGGACCCCTGTTCTAATGAACGAAATGACACAGGTGTACTGTCAGTTTAACTCATGGAGAATCAGCCACATCCACTTTACTAGCATGAATGAACTGAGCTGTATCAGAGAGGTTTTCAGTGACCGGATTTATTTTACCCACTAGTGTAGCACACAGCACAGAAGTCCTATCTTACCCCTGTTTCACTGGATTACACATGGGCTGGAACTGACTTCACCCTGCCCTCTTACTGCCCAAGACAACTCACTCACCTGCAGGGTGATATGTTCATCCTTGGCTCGTGAAGACATGCTCATGATGACACTGTTGGACTGCCGGGTCCTGACCATCACTTCTAACAGTGTCCTGCGGGCAGGTGCAGCGACAGGAAGCAGATACCGAATGTGGCTCTCTGGCCCAAAGAAGTATTCTTTGGCAACTAAAAAATTGGAAAACTTTTTAAAATTATCCTCCATGAGGAAAGAAACAAAGAATTTCACCAATTAATGAAATTAGTGTTTAGCCCAGTGAAACGGTCCCAAGTGCTGACGTAATGAACCTTCTTTGGAAAATCCCTTGAGAATTTGCTACTGCTCCCCCCTGTAGCTCTTCCCCTGCCAGTACTTTCAAAAATGTGGTAAATGCATCCCTTGAGCAAGACTAGACCAGTCTCCATCTGGATCCTGTTAATGCTGCAGTTCAAAGTACTCAGAGGGGTAAATGACAAGTACCAGGAGGTACTTCCTCCCACTGCTCTCTTCCCCAGGGACTGAGCATGTTTTCTGCACAGGGATCCCTGCCCCAGTGGCTGAGACTGGTGCCTCCCCAGCACTCCTCTTTTCCCAACCTGATGATCACGGACAAGACCATGTAACTCCATAATTAGATATGAATTTTTAAATTATTGTGAAAACTCATTTACGGCTGCTTTTCTTCCTAAGAAGACAGTGAACTTTGAAACAATAGGAAAAGAATTAAGACAAGGTAGAAGAGTCCTCCTTTCGGCAGCAAAATAGAAATGCCTTTTACTTTTGCTCATTTAACTCTACATTTTCTCCAGCAATTCCATGAATGTCTTTCTAAACTTCTGATTCAGGATGCAGATCAAACAGTCTCTCCTGTCTGCCCTTAGTCTCTGACCTAGAACAATGGGAAGAGACTTCGGACACATTTAAATTAGTGTAACAAATCTCTGGCCACTCAGAGCTTTATGGTTGTCATTCTGCTGCCCACACTGGCCGCCTGGAGACAGCAGCGATGGGACTCAGATTCTCCTGAACCAAAACCACAGAATTCTTGGGCTTAGAAAATAATCCCCTTTTAAATGTTAGCAGTACAATGCAACTTTGGCAATTCTGCTCCTGTCCCACCTCAGTATAGACACTGTCAGTGTAAAAGAGCTGAGCTGGTGATGAGGAAGACATATTTCAGAGGAATTAAAATGAAAGATGGAATTAACAAAAATGCCCAACCAAAAAATGCAAAAACAGCCCTGAGCAATCAGTATGTTCAAAGCCTTATCCAAAGTGTCACTAACAGTGAACATCTTAGGCATACTGTCTCATAAATTGCACCATCACAGTCATCAGTGAAGTACTAGACAAAAAGAGACTTCACCTTTATCACATCTGTAGCCATAGTAACCTGGAAAACAGTGACAGCTGAATGAGGCCCACTCGCCAACACATCTTCCGTGAACGCCACAGGAAGCAGAGCTTGTGCTCTTACAGCTCCGATCTGTCAAGGTGCAGCCGGGAGAACTATTTAGAGACTCTGCAGGAGACTCAAGGTCATATACCTTGAAGAGAAAATCAGAGAACATTGGAACTTCCTACTAACAAGCAGTTAAACTTCATCTCCTAGATCAATACCTACATTAGACAACACTGCAAGTGCAGTGTAGGGTTGAAGCCATGCTTTGTTTTAAAAGGCAACAGTTTTCAACATGTTCATTAAATGTTTGATTTTTAAATATTAAACATCATGGGCCATATCTGACATTTGAATATGCTCAAGCAACACATACTGACACTAAAGTTAAACAAAAACAAAGAAACAAACAAGGTGTCCTCTGATCCTTAAAGACTAACAAATATATTTATACCATGAGCTTTCACGGGAGAAAATCCCACTTTGTCAGACACTTTCAAGATGTTAAACACAGATATTTAAAATAAAGCTGGCATACGTCTATATACATTTTATGAACATTCAAAAATCCCTTAAGTGGGACTGGGGAATTTAGGGAATGTCACCAGACAGGACAAGTAGATAAACAATAGACACCAGGACAGAAGTTGATAGACAACAGCACAGTTTTTGTCTCTCAGAAACATCTGCTTTCAGGTAAGAAACAGCTTTTATGTCTATTATACTAACCATATCAAAAAAAAAAGTCATTACCATTGTGCCTGATGCACAATGAATGAGATGAATTTGACATTTAATAAAAAAAAACCGCCAGTGGCAGTTTAATTTAATGGGAACCTCACATATATATCTGAAGCCACAACATGTATCTCTAAAGTTTTTCCTAGCTTTTTAACCAACATCACAACAGACTTGAAGCTGCTTTTGCGGCCTTCCAATGGACTCCCACATTCCCCAAGAAACACAGATGACAACACATTTCAGCAAAATCGCTGCTGCCAGACACATCAACTATAATTAAAATCTGAACTGGTACATTACATAGTTTTAGGTATTGTAACAAATGTACCTATCTTCCACATCTCCATAGTACTGTGAAGCAAAATGATCACATTTATGGCCTTGGTGGAGGTTATAGCCTGCTCAAGCATCCTAATGGTAACTACTTTTCCGTGATATAGCATTATTTGAAATGACTCATTACCTCAGAACTTACTATTTGCTATTCATTGACATCTGATACCTGGAAATGTCTGCTACTGAGCACTTAACAACTGCTGATTAAAACAAAGCAAGTAGGCAACTCATTGAAAATGAGATGCTACAGGGCCAATCCTGCCTTTACAGGATCAGTCTGTTACAAATCAGAGCCAGAGAAGTGCCTATATTACCAGACTTCAAATCTCACTTCTCATACAAAATTCCTAAAAATCTAGGCCTAAAAGGGAGTCATTTTTAAAAATGCAAAAATCATCACAAATTCTCTCTTACCTGAGTATCCAAGATGAAATTGCGCAGGCAGCCAGTGAAATGCTTGTGTTGTAACTGAGGATATGAATATGGAATTGATTCTTTCACACCACCCAGCTGAAGAACTTGGGTCACATCCACATACCTTTAATGCATTATAGAAACAAATGGAAATGAAAATGTTTTGCCTTAAAATACATACACCTCAGTATACAAATGATAAAGACCACCACTTCTGCATTTCAAAAGAATAAATTCAGGTACAGCAACTTTCTACAAGAATAAGAACAGACAAGAACCAAATTCTCTGTTGGTGTAACTCCACTGAAAAAAATGAAGTCAAGTCACTCTGCAGAGAATCTGACTCTCAGAATTACAGGTGGAATTTTCAAGTTTGGCACTGCACTTGGTGGGAGCTTTCAGACGCTGAGCACTTTTGAAAAAAATCACACTCTAAATACTTATGTGAATAAGCAAGGAATGTGTGTTGCAATCTATGAATCAGACGTCAAAATTACAAATTACTCTCAATTATATAGCTTGACACTATTCAGGTAATTCAGCTGAAATAATAAAATCACAGCAGTGTAGGACTAGAATTATTCTGTATTTGCGCACATTTAACTGACAACTGAGTTTGTGTTTGTTACTAGTTTAAATCAAGAATTTACAAGATTTACAGTATTGAGTAAATAAAATCTGATCTAGCTGGCGGTCCAATCCTGCTTCCATTAGTCAATGGAACAAATCTGTTAGGCAAAGTTTGCAGAAGGATGTTTAAAAATTGCTTAATAATTCAGAAGTATCTGTCAGGTGCCATTGTAAAGGCAAAAATTTCCAGATGGATAGCCGTGTTAGTCTGCATGCAGCAAGAACAATGAAACTCCTGTGGCACCTTAAAGATTAACAAATTTTTTCGGGCATAAAGTGGGTTGGAGCCCACAAATGGTTACGTCCAAAGAAATGTGTTAGTCTTTAAGGTGCCGCAGGACTCCCGTTTTTATTGTAAAGGCAGAGCACTGTGGCCCATGAAATCCGGATTCTGTTCCTGGATCTATTACAGAATTGATCTACAAACGTAGGCATATTACAACTTCTGTGGTAGGTCAGTTGGTTAATGTTTGTATGGTGCTTTGAAATCCCTGGATAGAAGGCACTGTAGAAATACAAAGGTCTGAAGCATTAATTGCCCTGCTTTCATCTGGACAAATTAAATGTTCAAAGGTATCAAATTACAGTCAGTCTCCAGAAGTGTAGTGTTACCTTTGTCTTTGTGGGACAGTGCCAGTAACCTCACAGTTCCTGCGATCTTCTGTTGATAGCCTTTTACCTCCTCCCTCTATCTCTGAAACAACAGCTGCACTGCAACGATCCAAAGTGAATCGAACATCCTGTCCCAAAACATAGGACATTGTTGTACCGTAGAAGTAAGAACTGAACCCAAGTTTTAGTTGTTTCCCTCTCCCTTGCACTATGAAAACAGCAGATCTGGGCACTGACAAATCAGTGGGACAGGACCTCTATTCACCCTACCAGTAGCTCACTGGGCCTTGCCAGGGGCCCACTCTAACCTCCTCATTTAAGATTGGAGGAGACATTGTGAAGAGGTTTGATGTCTGGATCTGCAGACCTTCTATTATGAATTGACTCAACGAAATGGCAACGAGGTTAGCAGGTGGATTAGGACTGAGCATCATAGCTAAACCCGTATACCTGTGATGATATGGCAGAACGGGCATAATATGGGATCAGCACATACTCCTGCACTTAATGATGTCTGAGCTGCAGCCACCGAATGTCCCAATCTTTTACCTTGGGAAAAATGGTCTTGCAGCTTGTACCAGATTGAATTTAAGAATTAGAGTCCAGAATTATGTGTAGTTGATTGGGGAGTTGAGGCCATAGACAAGAGTGTCTTGATCAGGGATGCTGGCAAGGTGAGTGTGGTAGGGAGCTGTCAAGCCAGCCCATATCAAAGCAGAACTAAAAAAAAATGTTAACTGTGAAGTGGCCAGTATAATTTTGGGAGTAGATGGCTCAGCAATCACACCCAAAAGAGACGTCTACTAATACTCTGGGCCCAAGCTTTTTAGGGATGCTGAAGTACAACTCTTGATATGGGAACAGACATTTGGCTCCATGACTTAGGGACTAGATCAGGCAAGAAACAGATACCAAGCAGTGTGGGTCAGGATGTGATCTTATCTGTGACACCAAGTGCTGGTGCCCTGCATCTTCCTGCACTAAGCGAGACCCAGGATTGCACTGGTTGTTCTTTTGCCTTTGGAAAAAAGGGGAGGACCTGAAAACTTCACTGACTGAGGTCTGGATAATCTCTGCCCATCACATGCAGTGAGAGATGAAGAGGATCCAGAAGCAAGAAGAGTCCTGGGGTGGGCAGAGCACAGATTACTGGTTGTATGTCTGAATGCTGCACTGGACCCAGATGAACTCCTGGCATGAGAGAGCAGTGGTGTGGCACCTCATGCTCCTTTTTCCAGTGTCAAATAAACAAAGATGTGTCCTGCTCTTTAAAATCCATCCTCTATCCCTTTTGTTCATTTGCCTGTTTGTCCTGATCAATAAAAAGCTGGCAGTTTTCTGCACCATTTTCTATATTGCAAGGAAAGGCAAGGACAATATATGAAAAAAAAGGAACAAACAGGCATACAACTATGCATTTAATTTGTGCATTTGATTACAACAGCCACACTCACAAAATAGGCAACTGCATTTGTAAAAGGATAATTCGCACATTTGTGCATATAATTAACTGATTTGAGAGTATAATTGTGGTAATCATTTATGAAAATTAAGGTCAAAATTGCATCTATAAACACCATCCTCCTTGCAGCCAGAGGGAATGGTCCCCCAGGCCGGATCCAGCCCACTGGCTTACAGTTGCATAATGCACAACCAGTTGGGCATGGTTTTATCTACAGACAGCACACAGCTGGCTGACGCTCACTTGAAGAACAAGACACCAATCACTTTTGAAGACAGTCCTAATGCAGCTAACACCTCTCTCAATAGCCAGATGGTCAGTTGTACACCGCTTAGGTCTGAACAGAGGAATGGGTCTTGATACGGGATGACTAGTCTCACTGGTAGCTGCAATGGTGGTTTTAATTTCAGTTCTACCAGACTGGACAACTGTGGTCTTCTTTTGCCTGTGCAGAGCTGATGCTTTCACCTCTCTGTCTCATTGTCTTATTTTCCAGATCACTTTTCCTAGAAGTGGAAAGGATGGTAAAGTGTATAGAAGGCCTCGTGACCACCCCAAGGAATTTAGTGACCCTGAGAAATCAGAGTGAGGACTCCCTGATTCAGACATCATTCTGAATTGCTGACTATGCATCTACTGAAACTGTCTTTTGGTTCAGCTTCTCTCTTCATGTAATGCTCTTATGTAAGGGAGGCTCTGTCTGCATCTTATGTCTACTGCTTCAGTGTGTAGAGTTAAATGTCCCATTCCCCTTGCTTGTTGATATACACCATAGTGGTCATCTTCTTCAACTGGATCAGCACAAGTTTTCTGTCTAGGTAGTGCTGGAACATCTTTTGAAGTTGTCTTGACAGTTCTGAGCTGCAACAAGTTGACGTTATGGTTCCTTTCGCTGGGGTCCAGGCACCTTGCACCGTCCAGTGGCCCAGATCCTGTTAGGCTGGCATCAGCTGTGAATGTGTGGGTCTCATACGAAGATAAGGATTTTTGTGGGAAGGTCCACCATTGTAGAGAGAGATGAGCACCTGGTTCAGACTCAGTACCTGATCTTGCATGTGTTCTGGTAAACAATTTCATACTTTCAGAGGAGAGGCCTGGAGATACCTGATATAGAGTACTGCCCATGGAATGATTTCTGTACATGGAGCCAAGAAGCCCATTAATGGTAGACACTGAGCATTGGTCAGCCTTGCATACTTTACAACATGGATATCAGGTTCTGGATCTTGTGGAATCTGACCAATGATAGGTAGATTTTTGTCAGACTGTCTATGTCCATGCCCCTATGAACTATCTGTGTGGAAAAAGTCAAGGAGCTCTTCTTGGTGTTTATAACAAATCTGTGCGCTTGAAGCAGATCCAATATCTGGACTGTGGCACTGTGCATCATTGCTTAGGTCTGACCCAAAAGTGAAGGATCTTTACAAATGCACAAATTATCATGGCCCATCCTATCTATGCATCATCATTTTGGTCAGAGCTGATTAAGATATCGTCCAGGAAGCCATACAGGTAGTGCCCTTTGGGGACAGGGATACAACCATTAAAGCTCGGGTCTCTATCTGAAATCTCATTTTCTTCATCTAGGAGTAAGCTGCTTGAAATTGAGAACTGCTGTGATTCTGGTATGCCTCTAAACAATGAAGAAAATGGATTATAGTTTTTAGGACTCTTTAGGAAGGAAGAAACTCTTACTACTAGTCTGCTATGGCCAGGAGACATGAGATTTCATTTAACATCAGCTCACGTCTGATGGGGTAACCTGAGATGGGGGACTGGATGAAGGAGTGTTGGAAGGGACCCTGAGTTCAAGGGAGTATCTGCAACTCACCATCACTCTTACTCTCTTGTCTATGGTCAGCTGACACCAATCTTCTAAAAAGTGGGAAATCCTGCTTTATAGATTCAGGTCTTCGTAGAGGCACCTTTGTTGTCACAGAAGGTTCTCAGGGATGATGAATCAACCTCTGGATTTTCTATTCAATCCTCAGTTCCAGGGTTCTCCCCGACATAGCTATTGTTCCTCTGGTTCCTTCATGGGAAAGACGGGCAGAAGGAGAATTTTTGTCTTTTTCTGGGTGTGTAGGATTCCCTTCGAGCAGTGGTTTTCCAATTTAGGATAGGAACCCAGTGCTGGATTACAAAATCTCAGGCACTGAGTTGCGGGACCGCCTACTGCCACCATCAAAAGACTGGAATCCATTGCTCAAAGATGTAAGCGTTGGGTCGTCGGCATAAATGATTTTTTTCCAACCAGGTCCCGAGAAAAAAAACTTTGAAAACCACTGCCTTAGAGCAGTGCATGGGGAGGGAAAGGGAGGGGAGTGACTGATTTGCTTTGGCAGCACTTTCTGCCATGATTTTGATTTGTTTTTCCCCAAAAAAAGAGAGTCTGTGAATTTCGATGAGCAAAGAATATGTTTGGAACAAGCACCAACCTGTAAAGCCAGATGTGATGTGTCTGAGCTAGATTCCATGATCCTGATTAAAAATCTCTTTGCATCCCTTGTGGCCATCTGCCACAAAGGCTGTTGCTAGGGGAATTTCCTTAAGAGTAGGCTGGAAGTCCAGATGGACTTGGTCTTTCATGGGCTTAGGGTCTTCCAAGCCAGGGCATTGTGGCTCTTGCAAATCATGTTGCTCCCAAGAATGCTTTACGGGTGGCTGATGAAACCTTAAAATCCCTTCTGAACGTGGCTTTCACCTTTCCATCTGTTAGACCTTTGGAAGAGAAATTCCCTCCACACTGGATTATGCTATCTTTTGATAGAGACACCATTCTAGCATCCACTTTTGGTGTAAGTCAAAAATGACGTTTTTTGGTTCTTGCAATGTATAATATCTAAGTGTGTGCCTGCTTTTGTGTTGACCTTATCAGGAGTTTCCCATTCCATTCTGCTCACATCCTCAAGGGGTGGGTTCAGTGGGACCGCAGTCTCAAGGAAGGATTAGAAGGCAAGTATTAACTTTTAGGCTTGTCCTCCCTGTAACACCTACTCAAGTTGGATCTGAATTCTGAATGCAACTTTTTTGCACATAGTTTCAAACATTTTAAGGGGGGGAAACCTTTGATGCATTTTTCTATGTCCTGCTCAGAGTGTGAATCCTGAATCTCCTTTCCTCAGTAGAAAAGGAGGTGGTGATCAAATCCGAGGATGAATACCTCCAAGGTTTTTTAAACCCTTCCTTTTTGGCCACTTTAGCCTGTTTGGACAATTTGCAGATGCTGCCATGCAGCCATGGCCAGGGCTCAAGGCTCTGCAAAAAGAAACTGCAAGTGCCCTGGCCATGGATTGGTGGGAACGACCTGAAAATTGGCCAAACAGGCTAACATTTCCAAAAAGCAAAAGGAAAAGAGTGCACTGGTCTCCCCCTATGCTTGCAACTTCTCCAAAACATCAGATAAAATACAAGGCTGGTAAAGAAAAGTCAGGAGCAAAGTGAACTGGTACTGGATTGATACTGCAGAAGCAGAAGATCTGGAAGTCAGCTGGAGGGGAGCACGAGCTATGCCACTGTTTGATCTGCCTTTGGAAACTACAGACAGGAGGGAAATAGTCCAGATGTGACAGAATTGTGGAAGATGCTGAGCTGTAGACGGACAGACTACGAAGTTTATACTGCTATCTTCCCAATATTCTCAGTGCGCTTCAGGCCTATAGGTATGTATGCAATAAACACACAATTTTCCAGTCTCTCTTCTTATACCTTCCTAGTTCTATATATGCAAGAGCTAACTGGAAGTGCCAAAACCATAAATCAGAAAAAAGGTAACTGACCTGTCCCTTAGTTCTAACTTCAAGCCGATGCCATCTTTTGTCAGTCACATTCAGGTGACTTGGGAAATACAGAGTCTCGGTGCCTGCACCATGGTTAATTTTCAATACAGGAATGCCATTAGAAAGTTCTAGAAGGCCAACAAGAAAAATTAAGAAGTTACATTTTAAAAAGTCCAGCTACAAATCTAATTTTTTGCACTTTTGCTACTGCGGTGTATATATATTGATTCGATCAGTTTAGCAGTTATTGTCAGCCACTAGTTACTGGGCTCAGTAGAGGAATTATACGGTCTAATTCTATGCCTGTATAATGCACACGAATTTACTGCCAGTTGGCCTTGTTATTTATAATTGAATTAATGAGTATGTTAACTCTCTATTAATTAATTTTGTGTGGGATCTGCTCTATGAACTGTGCAGAGAAAATATGCTGCACTAAACATTTTTTCCATGAACAGGCTCTTAAACTGAGCTTTAAAACATATTGCTCCCCAAGACACAACTAGCATATTATGTTCTTAAGTAAAAACTAATATTAATTACATGAATATATACAGGGTTTACTATATTACAACCCCTGTCCAAGTTCACAAGTAAATACAAATTCAATCTCATAGAAGCAAAGAAAAAAATCAGGTCAGTTACACGTATGTCTGATAATAGATTGATATCACAATGTTTAGGACAATCTAAAATATATACACATCTTGTACACTAACTCACGGAAAATAACTGATCTACAATTAAAAAAAAACCACACTTGCATATGCAGATGACTTTAAACCCCTGCATATATGACTATGACGGTGCTGTAGGACTGGATTCATCCATCAAGTCATACTCTCTTAAAGAAAACATGTTTCAAAAATGCCTTGAGACTGTAAGAATTTTAGGAAGTAGATTTCTGTCTTCACCAAACCACATAAAATGACACACAACTAAGACTGCATTAATCATGCAGTACCTGTCTCAAAAGTATCAGAACTCCTTTAAAGCATATGATGTTGCCTGTGGGATTTTTTTCTAAATCTGTATATTCTGTTTCACTTTGATTTCTTTAGCTCTAGGATAGGCTAGGAACCATTAGCATGAACTAAAAAAATATCTACAGCATTAAAGAAAAAAATACTTCTGGAGTATATATCAGGAGGCTTATTTTTCTAGAGTCTTACACTCAAGACAAATTTTACATTAAACCAACAGACTGAAGTAAGAATTAACTGTACCCACATTATCTATGCAATATCAATTTCTAGAGAATCCTTGCAAGAAGTCTACAAAGCCTTTCGTTATGTGCAATGTACAGCATGTAAGTACCTATGGCCATGAAGGTCTCTGTACTCCCAGGCTCTGGATCTGATAGAGGACCACTGTACAGTAAAAGTCCATCAGGAACCTCAGTAATAAACTCTAGGGATAGTAAGCTCTCAAAACAAGGCCTGATGGGATGAAACCATGCATATCCATTTCCATGGAAACTATGCTTAGTCTGCTGGCAGTCAGGTCCATGAAATGAAGTAGAACAGTGACATCTGAAAAAGCAAATCAGAGGAAGGCTAAAACAAAATAAACCAAGGAGTAGATAAAATAAAAATGCTATAGTTAAAACACTCACTTTCAGTTAATCTACCAACCTGTGCATCAGTGATCTAAAAGGTTAAAGGTCTGTATCCAGTAACCCATGTCATCAGTCATAGATTGTGGCTTTCTGAAAAGCTTTCAACATACATTTTTCTTACTGTTTTCTTAGTGACCTTACCCACAGAACAAATCCCATAAGAATCCTATGGGAATTCTGAAAGATTAATTGGGAATTAAATCTTGAAACCATGAAAGGAGCACTTAAATGTGACAGAACTTTGGAAACTGAAATCATCATAACAACCAATCAGAAGCTCATTCCAAACGGTGAACAACAGCACAGAAAGGGGAGTTAATACTATGAACGTGTTTGTGTTTTTTCACTGGTTTCCATTTCAGGCCTTCTCTCACAGTCCTTACTCAGAGAATACCTTCAGTGGCTCCAACACTGCACAACAAAGGTCAGGCCGTTTAAAAAGAACTATTTTTATTACTAAGTTTACAGTCTTCTGCACATGTACCACTTTTCTGGATGTAGCTCAGTATGAAATGTACAGTTTAATACAGATCTGAATGTGCATTCATTATTCATCTAGTCCTATATCTTGTTTGCTACAAGTGACATTTTAAAAAGAAATAAGAGAGACTTGTAAGAAAAGTTGGAGTAGAAGTTTCCTCACCTGTAACCATTAAGAGTGTCAATACAGGTCCCACCATTGAGACAAGGGTTTTGGGGATAAGAGGCACAAGACTGATGAACTCGGTCTCTAGCTGAACAGGTACAGACTGCACTGATGGTGGTTGTTACAGAAACAAATGACACATTTCCGGCATCGATCACTGTTGGGATGTCACTCACTGTGAAGTAATTTGTACAGCCACTGCCACCATGACAGTCTATCTTCCCACATTCATCTACATCAATCTGTGAAATGTGCACTTTTAAAGCTGATTGGATCTAAGAGGAAACACAATTTAACAAATCACTCATCAGTCCCAAATGGAATGTTTTCATATGTTCCTTCAGTTCTAAAAATCCACACTATCATTAACTTTATGGACTACCTTAATTGCTCATTACTAGCCCAGACTTTGTGAGCAAAGTGATTTAAATAAAGAGAGTATATTATACATATAGTGTGTGTGTGAAAGTTTCCAGCAGCAATATTCCTAGCATTTCCTCTTCTCAATAACTGCTATCCCTGACAGTCAACTTACTAGAGCTGTTCTGTACTGTTGTTACTAAATGGCACCTGAGACTTGTTATTATGGGTGTTAGTCTGGCAGAGGCCTTTCAGTCACAGAGTGCAAGGACTGGAATTGTGCCTCATATCATGGGGAAGTGTGAGGCACCTTTCTCTCTACCTTTGCACACCCACAGAGAGCCAGGCATAATCTGGCTACAGTCAGCAAAGAAATTCCATATTAAGTTTTCTGCTCACACATTGTTATGCTCACATGCTGTAAATCATAAATTCACTCACATGTAAGGATAAGATTCTCATCTCATGTGCAGAAACGTGACCAGACCAGGGTATGTGCACAATTGAACTGCGTTCAGGATCGCTGAGTACCAGCAATGTAGTGGACATGGTTTGCTCCAATGGCTATTGGTGAGTTTTTTGGACATGTGGATTCTAGCGTGTGCAGAGATGCTGCCACGTCTCCACCACACTTACATTTACCTCTGGCTATCTCTGCAATGATATGCAGTGATCTTCACAGTGCACAGGGGGTTGTGGATTTCTGCACAGGATCTCATTTATTACATGGATAATGAAGTCCTGGAAGTACTCCTGATTTGCACCATTGTGAGTGTAGAACAAAGTCTTTCATGTCAAGGTTTTGACACTATGGTTCAACTCTTGCAGCTTTTCATGGACCCATGGCAAGGTCAAAATCTCTAACTTGGTATTCAAAAGGCTGTCTTCTAGGCATCATCTGGAGGCCAGAACTGAGACGTAAAAAACACACAGTCTAAATCAATGGTTTTCAAATCATAGGTTGGGACTCAATTCTCGGTCACAGACCCTCAGGTACTAGGTCATGGTGCCCCCTGCTGCCATTGCTAGAAGACTGCAGTGCATTCCCAAAAGATGTAATTGGTGGGTCACGGGCATATAAATGTGTTTTGGTTTTTTTTCCAACTGGATCCTCAGGAAAAAAGAGTTTGAAAACCACTGCTCTAAATTGATAAGACAGACAAAGCGTTAGTAGTAAACAAAAGTACAGAGAGGTCAGGAGACTTGCCTGAGGTCACACAGCTGGTTATAGCAGGACTGGGAACAGCCAGCTCTCCTACTCTCATCCAGCATGCTATGCACTGTAATAGTCATTATTAATGACTAACATTATTATTTATTTGTATTACTGTAGCATCAAAGAGCCCCAGCCATGCACCTGAATCCCATTGTGCTCAACACTGTACAGACTCACAATAAAAAGTCCAACACCTGCCCCGAACAGTTTACAGTCTAAGACAAAAGATGACGGCTGGGGAAGCACAAGGAAATGGACAATATTTTCAGCCTGTGGTATTAGCACCCCAGCAACCCAACAGCTGTAAGTGATTTTGCAGGCCTCATGGCAAAGAAGAATTTTAAGGAAGGTTTTGAAGGATGGTAACGAGTCCACTCTAGGGATGTTTACAGGGAATATACCCCAGGTGCCAAGGGCAGCATGGCAAAAAGCACGAAGGTATACGTCTGAAAGTTTAACATGTGGACTAACTTCGTGGGCTGACCCGAAGCAGCCGTCTGATACTGAATTTGAGGTTTTGACCTTTTCTCAGATGTATGAAAAGCTTCAGGAGTTGGACCATAGCTTCAGAACCTTAACATGAAGAACTTTGTCTGCCCTCAAAATGGTGCAAATCAGGAGTAGTTCCATGAAGTCAACAAATGTTCACCAGGGTAAGAGGGCTATGAGCTCAGACTTAGGGCCTGGTAATTTTATGAATAATAAAATGTTACTTTTAGTGGTACTGAGTATGAAAAAAAATTAAAAGTAAACTCTGAAGATCAAAAACGAATTTTAAAACCTTCCATCCTTCTGTTCCCTTTCCATTTTTCTAGGACCGTCATTTCAATCTACCATTCTTTTAAGAACACTGACTCTTATGGCTAATCTTATAAACATTCTCATAAATATCATGGCACATATTGAAAAACAGGTACAAACATATCACACGATGACATGCTCTACCCTGTCAATATGCTCATGGTGTATGGCATCAACCTATAGTGCTGTTAGTGGGGATTCTGTGTTAAAAATATTTACACACTTTTCTTTTCTAGGAAAGCATGTTGCATACAGACAATCACGGTTCCTTTAAACTACTTGGATGGATGTCTTTAGTTGTTCACTAAGAATAGTTATCATAAACCCATATCCAAAAGAGTGTGACAAATAAATACACTTCATTATTTATTTATTTTATTTTTTACAATTTTAATGAATAATTCTAGAGCAGATTACCAATTTTCTATTTTTATAGTTAACTGAAACAGTTACAAAGATAGTGGAAGAATTCTATATTTATGTTTTGGTTCTGTAAGTATAGAACATTGGTGATTATTCATTAGAGCTAACCACTGAACTCTGAAAGATGATAAATAATTAATAGAAATGCCATTTCTTTAGTAAAATATATGAAGCAAAATTATCCTCTTGTTATCACTGTGATGAATTGGCCCACTGTGTATTAGGAAGCAGAGTCTATTTGAAATCAATGTAACTTTCCATATTATCACTTTAATTGCTCTATAAATATGCAAGAGACGTAGCAGTTATTTTGCATGAATAGTATCTGCCTCTCCGAATCTATGACCTTGGCCATGTAGAGGATTCCAGTACTCTACATTATCGTTTAATAGACAATAAAATCACATACTTTGCAGTCTGAGAAAAGTTGAGCAGGTGGAGAGCTGTGATTACTGCTCCTGCATGGCTAAGAATTACGTACAACCTAGTATCCTTGATACTTCATGCCTCCGTCTCTCCCACCCTTCCCATTTGTTTCATCCCTCTGTTATGTTTAGACTTTCAGATCATAAACTTCTTGTAGCAAAGGCTGTTATTTACTACGTGTTTTTAAAGCACCTGGCACATTGGGGCTTCTTACATACCAAGGCCAGAAAGGACCACTGTGATCACATATTCTAGTCTCACCTCACCCTGCATAACACGTGCCATAGAATTTACTTCTCCAAAATAATTCCTAATAAATAAAGCAGATCTTTTTAGAAAAAAAACCACCCGATCTTGATTTAAAAATTGACAGTGGGTGTTACATTGTTCAATGGTTAATTACCCTCACTTTTCAAAGCATATGCCTTATTTTCAGTCTGAATTCATCTAGCTTCAACCTCCAGCCATTGCATCATGTTATACCATTTTCTACTAGATCGAAGAGCCCATAATCAAGTATTTGTTCCCCATGTAGATACTTCTATATTGTGATCAAGTCACCCCTTAACCTTCTCTTTGCTGAGCTAAACAGACTGAGTTCCTTGAATCTATCACAGATATCTAAGCCTTTAATCATTCTCATAGTTGTTCTCTGGACCATCTCCAATTAATCAACATCCTTCTGAAATTGTGGACACCAAAACTGAAAACAATATTTCAGCAGCAGTCACACAGTGTAAAATGCAGAGGCAAAATAGCATCTCTACTAATACATGCACCCCACCTCCCACCCCCTCTCTCCCCCCAGCCCCCAGCCCATGTATGCATCCAAGAATTGCATTAGCTCTTTTGGTCACTGAGACCATGTTCAATGGATTAACTACCATGACCTGCCAATCTTTTCCAAAGACATCGTTTTCCACGGTAGGGCTCTCCAGCCTCTTAAGTACAGGCTACATTCTTTGCTCCTACATGTATTTATTTACCCATATTGTTTGCTTACGCCCATGTTACCAAGCAATCCAGACGGCTCAGTACCCATGATACATCTTCTTCATTATTTACCATATCCTCAACTTTTGTGTCATCTACAAACTTCTTCCTTCCTTCCTCATAATTTTATGTTTTCTTTCAGCTAATTGATAAAAAAAAATTGCATAGGGACAAGAACCAATTCCTATGGGACCATGCTAGAAAGACACACATTCTATTATTCCCCATTTACAATCACATACATCTTGAGACCTATCAGTTACCCATTTTAATCCCTTTAAAGTGTTCCATGCTACTTTTAATTTTATATCATTCTGATTTTGTAATCAGAATGTCATGCAGTACCAAGTCGAATGCCTTACAAAAGCCTAAATATATTACATCAACACTATTATCAACCAAACTTGTAATCTCATGAAAAATATCAAGCCAGCTCAATAGGATCTATCCTCCATAAATCCATGTTGATTGGTATCAATTGTATTACTTTCTTTTTAGTTCTTAATCAACTGATTATCAGCTGCTCCACTTTCTTGCCTGGGACTGTGAGACTGACAGAGCTACAACTAAGCAGGTCATCCCATTTACTCATTTTAAACATTAACATTTTAAAATACTTTGATTGACTTCTGAGTAATAACGTAGAGTATATGTTAAGTAATAGTAATGTTTTTATATGCACACAAAATAAAGTCATATAAAACTGACCAAAGTGCTAT
Source organism: Podocnemis expansa (assembly GCA_007922195.1). Classification (NCBI taxonomy): domain Eukaryota; kingdom Metazoa; phylum Chordata; order Testudines; family Podocnemididae; genus Podocnemis; species Podocnemis expansa. The sequence continues at coordinate 4,862,214 of ML682028.1, forward strand.
GACTGAGAGGAAGGAACTACTCTCTCCTTAACTAAAAAGTGGTCAAACAAATTGAAAGGGAGTGTTGTATAAAAGCAAATGATGAGAAAAACAACTAAAATCAAAACTGCAATAAAAATTTGTATAACAAATTTCAAGTGAAGCAAAACATGCTGGTGTGCTCTTTCATATTATGGTTGTGTCTGCTTAAATGAGTTAGTTTAGTTTAGTTAGTTTACATCCATGCAAACCTCCCTATTGTTGAGTTCACTGATTTAAAACTGGGGCACATACCTTGTTTTTAAATGCTGCCATTTCACCATGCAGTTTCTCTGGTTTATAATATGAAGAGCCACTATAAACTGCAAATCTTAAATTTGTCTGTCTTCCATCAATGTTCATCATACTAAAGACAGTGATGTCATTAGGATGAGCTGAGAAGATTTCTGCCAGTAACTCCTTAAACTTGTCAAGTCTGCTTTTCCCACTTTCATCCTTCCTTATAAATTCTTCTGCTGTAACATCTGAGTTGGGGATTCATAAGCACAGTAAATCAAAATTAAATGCCTGCAGACCTCTGGTTAACCTTTCAATTCACCCCAGCCCAAGAGCACTAGAAACATGGTGCTAGTGCATCTGTCCTACAATCACATCTAAGTCACATCTTTTGGTTGAGCAGCAACCACATTCACACCCCAAATAAAACTGACCTGCCAGACGTACAGTTGCTGAATTGCGTATGGCTTCATTTTCCAACTCTTTGACACGGATCTGTACTGTAGACATTACATCAGGCCAGACTCCATCTGAAACTCTGACTCTTAAGTTGTATGTCCCCTGTGGAGCATTCTCTACCATTACAAGAGAACCAGTCCTTGGATTTAATCTGAAAAACCTGGAAGCAAAGCCCCAAACCATGAAAAGCCTAATAAGTCTAACCAGAAACATCTTCTACTCAATATTGAATTAGTCTTTTTCAACATGTTTTACCGTATGACAGCCTAACTGAGCAACACAAATATGTGACTGTGTTGAACTCAAATGCCCTAGAAAATCGCTATGGAGAATCCATGATCAACTGACCTATTTTATGCATTCTGGGGCTCAATTTCAGAGAAGCACTAAAAAAGAAAACCCCTCAACTTTGCATGGGGAAGCTGTGGAGAAGCTTGAGGATAGTTTATGAAAATGAGTAGCTTTTCTACAGTTCCCAAGCCATGACCGAAAGCATGCAGTCTACAGGAAGTAGGATAGCCCCACAGCTCAAATGCAGGAATTCACCTGCACAGCCCCCAGTGGTGAGTAGAGAAGAGTGATAAGAAGGGGAGCAAATCTAGTCCTCCACTGGTGCCTGTCAAAGAGAAGTTCCAAGGGAGATCTCTCATGTCATGCCCATCAGCCACAATGAAAAGGGCAGTCTTGACTGGCAATGGATGCATTCTATGGCCAGGTCACTACGACGCTACTTAGGAGACACCGAGTGTACTTAGCCCTCAGACAGAAGCTCTAGCTTCAACCTTGGGCTCATTAACGCCGTAACATCTTCATTGGCTAAAGAAAAGAAAGCTTATGTTTGTTTTCATTTTGCAAAATAGAGGCAAGATCATTTCACAACTGCATTTCTGTAAGCAGTACTCCATATTCTGTGACATGGGCAGATGAATTAGTATGGCTTAGGGGCCCAATTCATCACAGGCATGAACAGCCACAAATGTAAAGAGTTAAGAATTGTGACTGCTTATGTAGTGGTGAATTTAGCTCTAGAAGGAAATCACCTGAATTCACTCTCACTGTGATATCTTGCATTATTCTACTTTTTGCTCATATGTGATAACTTTATGTGATTAAATACAAATGGACTATAACATTTGAGGAGCAGGCAATGAAACTGCAGCCTATTTTTATTTTGAGTATAATGCAAAGCACATCCTTAATGCCTAGGGAAACGAACGGAGAGCTCTACTTAAAAATCAACAGCACAATGTGGTTGTACATTATTTGAGATGAAGATAAATATTGTGTACACCAGTTCCTTCAAACCTAGTTATCTAAGTGAAATGAAAAAGAATATTCAGGAGGTACATTCCTTGTTGCATAAGATAATCCTGGCCTTATACATACACTGTATACAGAGAAATCTTACTGTGAGTAAAATAATTACAGAAGCATAAACATTAAATATTACTCAGTTTGACACAAATACAATCCTCACTTGAGCATTTTTCCTTCAGAGAGAAATGTTTTATTGTCCCAGTCATCCTGATCTGGTGCAAACACTTCCCCAAGCACTGTTGTTGACCATTTCCCTGTTGAGATAAATTATAATAAATCTGCATTTATTTTTTGTTTTTCAATGGATTTTTAATTCCACTGCACTCATTACTACATGTATAATTTTCTTATTCCTGTTTGAGTTTGGTGAAGGTTATGATCAAGGCTCTTTAAACAACGCATAGCCTATCGTCTGGGCCGGTGTAGGCAACGCCCGGCACGTGTGCTGACAGCAGCACACAAGCCCACTTGGAGTGGCACATGGTGACCTGTGTGGTGCCAGTGAAACTGCTGATCCCATCACTGAAAGCCCCTCTGTGTAGCTGGGGCACCAGGGGGGTCCCCAGGCATGCTGCAGAAAGAAGCTGCCCAGAGCAGCTCCTCTCCACAGCATACCACCGCTGAAAGGAGCCGCTGCAGGTGACTTCTTCCCGCCACGTTTGGGGACCTGTAACCAAGCAGACCACTGAAAGAAGCTGCCTGGTGTGGTTTCTTTCCACAAGTGGCTGCTTTTATTGGCATGCCTGGGAACCCCTACCCCCACCCCTTGCCCCAACTCCAACAGTGGCCACTATCTTTTTCAGTGGATTGGACCACAGGCACCAGCTGAGGGTTTGGGTGGAGGGGCTGGCACAGCGTTCGGCAAAGGTGAGCTTTCCTCCATGTGTGCCTGGGAAGTTGGGCAAAGACCACAGATACTGCATGAAGGAATAAAAACAAATCACACAAAGAATCAATAGATGGAAATAAGAACATAAAACTACATAAACTGATTTTTTGAGACAAAAGGGTACTAAACCAGAAGCTGAAGACCCAGGCAGGCGTACGAAGGAACCATATGAGGAAGCCACTTTATGCTGCATCACCAGCATAATCTTCATATACAGCCACTACAGGCACCCTGCTAAGGAGCATTCACCTGTGGTGCAGAACCAGAACGGCAGGTCTCTCTGAGCAAGGGAAAGAGCATGACAGAAAAAAGGTGCATGGCAAGATGTCTCTACACCAGTGGCTCTTAAACTGTGGGCTCACAACCCCATTTTAATGCAGTCACCAGGGCAGAAACCTCTAGCCAGGAGCTTTGCATGAGGCAGTGGGGCTGATTAGCCTTCTATTAGGTGCGTATGTATTTTCATTTTTCACTGCTGGATACAGAATTCCTTGTGTGAATTAAAATATTTAGTGGCAACTTTTTGTAGATACAGCCTTGTGATGCCATTTTTATCCAAAACACTGCCTGTTCTGAGTAATGCCCATTCATGCCTATGTTTTCAACCCCCTGTGGCAGTTGTGGCCTCCTATAAAGTAGAACAGTTGCTCCAGCACAGGAAGAGAAAAAGCCCTTGGAGAGGAGCAGTGTGATCAGAAGACAGTGAATGTTAGGCTCCTCTGCACACCATTCTCTGTGCAGTTGAGCTATAATTCAGATCTTGCAAAAGTGTCAGTGCTCAGATACTATGGTGATGAGGGCAGTGTAAGAACCTACACAGAATAGAAACTGAATATACTTATTTTTAAATTCAGAACTTCCTGGAGAGCCCTACTTTACCCACCTTGCACCTAACTCAATAAAATTAGGTGAATGCTTAATTAAATGCAAAATTATTTTCTTTACTTATTGGACCTCCTGCTATAAATACTCATCAGGCAAGCTGGCACTGTAACTCTAATGTAGATACTCCATTAAATGCTTTTAGAATGATGATCTATCCTCCACAAAACAAGCAATTAATTGTGGACACAGAGCTACCCTGGGATCTTCATTTTATGGGACTTATCTAGTCTTCATTATATTAACGGTAATGCAACAAAAATGTACTTACATTATATATCACTGTTCTATTTTTCACTACATTGCAAGAAAAGATCTAGAATGCATAGCCGAAGCTATAGTCAAAGCATCCCAGTGTTTTCATTGTAAGCCCCTATTTTTAGTCACTTGCTAAATATCACCCCCCCCCCCGCCCCCAAAGTACAGTCTCTGCCAAAGGGGAAAATATCCCCCAAAAAGGAGTAAGAACAACCATTTGTGGAAACAGAGAGCAAAAAATTCTTTTTGTTCATTAGATATTATTGGTTTTATGTAGACAATTACAAATACGTTTTAAAAAACCCAAAAGATTCATGTTTGTAATGATGCTTTCCACATTATGACCCAGACCATGCAAACAGATGTACCAGTGTGGGGCCATACAGTCATGCAAAATCCCACTGACTTTATATATCTGTTTGCAGAAATGGATGCTTAATATGTATATATAAATAAATTTTTGTATATAAATATACAAAACATTTAATAGCAATGACAATTTAGAGTAAAAATTATTGATGAGTAAAATTTTAACTTTTCTATGCATTTGGCTTACTCTTTGTTCAGCACTTACCTTTGTGGGTATAGACAAAGATTTCTTTATGGGCAGCTTCATGGCTGTTATCATTTTCGTCACCAATTGTTACGGTCAAGGTCTGTGTGGCACTCATAGATGGATTCCCATTATCTGCTATAATTATTGGTAGATGGAACACCTTCTGCTTTTCTCTGTCAAAGGACCTTAGTGCTGTAATGGTTGCTGTGTTATTTCTATTGTCAGTAAGAGAAAAATCCAAAGATTTCTGATAATCAGGTGGCAGAAAAAACTTAAATGGTGGCCCATTTTCATCACTGTCTGGATCCACAGCATAGAGCAGCTTTGATGTGTGGTTCATATACACAACCTGAGGTCCCAACACGTTTTCCCAAACCACAGGCATGTATGATGCCTCAAATCTTGGCTCATTGTCATTAATATCTAGCAAGTTAATGAGGACTGTGACACTTCCAGTTTGGGCAGGAGTCCCTTGATCTGAAGCCTGTATGATTAAATTGTATCGCTGAATGAGTTCACGATCCAGTGTACTTGCAACAGTCACATGACCATCTGGATCAACTGCAAACTGGCTGTAAGGATCTGAATCTGGTTGAATAAAATAGATGATGTCCCCATTCAAACCAGAATCTTCATCTTTGGCTCTTACTCTGGTGACGGTAGTACCCACTGGAATGTTCTCAAAGAAAGGGTTAGTTTGGATAAACTGGGAACTGAAAACCGGGCTGTGGTCATTACAATCTTCAACTTCAATCAAACAGGTGGCAACACTAGAAAAATCAAGATCTTCTACTTTAATTGTGAGATTATAACATCTTTCATGTGGTTTCTCGTAATCCAGTTTCTTTTTCAATTTGATAGTTGCCCGTTGACCTTCATAGCTTTCAATATAAAACTTCTGATCTGGATCTCCCCCAATAATACTGAATGTTAAGTAAGCATTTTCCCCAGTGTCCACATCTGTAGCTGACACTTCCAGAATGTCTGAGTTGACTGCACTGTCTTCTGGAATGACGGCCCGCCAGATCCTCTGAGTGAATTCAGGTACATGATCATTGACATCTGCAACCCGGATAGTGGCAGTGCCAGTTCCTGTCAAGCCTCCTCCATCTCTTGCCTCAACAGTAAGGAAATATTTATCAGTCTTCTCTCTGTCCAGTGCTCCCGCTGCTACGCGTATTGTGCCAGTACTGGGGTTGACAGTAAATAAGTTTGTATCAAACCCACTGTTTGCATTTTCAACTATTCTATATGTCAGAACTGCATTAAGACCTACATTCGGGTCATCTAAATCCACAGCTGTCATTTCCATGACCAAGGTGTCTGCAGGAGACTTTTCAAGTACACTTCCATTGCAGTCATCAGGCATGCAGGTAAATGTGGGGGCTTTGTCATTTATATCCCACACATTAATAATTACATCAGCAAATCCAGTAAGTCCTTCTCCTTCCTCATCAGTAGCCAAAACAACAAAGCTCCAAAGTGCTCGCTCTTCCCGATCCAGCCTCTTCTGTGAGTAAATGCTGCCAGTGTTCTCATCTATTGTGAAGACATCACTTGCACCATGTCCATGCAGAGAATATCTCAAATTTCCTTCATCCATGCTGTCAGGATCATGTGCTGCAACCTACAAAGGTTTTGCAAACACATACATCATGTTAATGACAGAATATACACTTCCTGAATTATATCCGATTTGCTACTACACCCTATCACAGATTAACAGATGGAGACACTTCACACTGTGGCAGTATAATTACCTCTATTTTCTTTCTTATTTTTACAATAATAATTGAACTATGCAATTATAAAAAAAGCAGGTAGATTACAATGCTGATTATTTCCCACAAGCTATAGTTCTTATGGTTACAAAAGATCAGCCCTGCTTCCTCAATATTAATGCCACAATCAATTTCTTCAAAAAACTGCATGTTTTTCTTCGCACTGGTAAAATACATTTTCTTTGCAAAACTGGATTTCAGTGACACATTAGGATAGTAATAGTGGTGTAACCCATATTCTTCTTCAGATATCACTGTCATCAGAACCCCACACAGTACCTGAAGTATGAAGATGGGTAACCCATCCAGTTCTTCAATCACACTTCCATAGTATTCATTGATGGAGAAAACTGGAGCCTCATCGTTTTTATTCATAATATTGATGATGATAATTGCATAATCTTCCCATTTTCCATCAGAGGCCAACAAGTGAAGTTCATACATTTTTGCTTCTTCATAATCCAGTGGCTGAGCAATAAAGATGGCTCCTGTTTCTGGTTCAACATCAAGTACTCCACCAGTGTTTCCAGCTGTAATCTGGTACCTTAATTTAGCATTTGCTCCTGCCAACCCCCAAAGAGCATTAAATAAGAGATGTATCATTTGAGTGCATTGAAGTATGGATTTACTTTGTAGCTCTTCTACCAGAAGAGGTTTGATCATTATTAATCATCATGTTCTATATTAAATCATATCAATCAAATCTTATCTTGTAAAGTTCTCTCTCACTGTCAGAAGTTTCTAGTGCTTAACTATTACAGGAAAGGATATAGCAGTGCCTCTTAACTTTCCAGACTATTATATGCTTTTCAGGAATCTTGTGTACCCACAAGCTTCATTTCACTTAAAAACTATAGGCTTACAAAATCAGACACAAAAATACAAGAAGTGGCACAGTGCGCTACTACTGAAAAACTGCTTATTTTCTCATATTACCATATAATGATAAAGTAAATTAACTGGAATATTAATACTGTTCTTACATTTCAGTGTACAGTATATTGAGAAGTATAGACAAGTTACTCTATATGAAATTATAGTTTGTGCCAAATTGGCTAGTGCTTTTCATCTAGATGACTTGATGTGTCCCCTGGAAGACCTCTGTGTACCCTTAGGTACATATGCTGGTATACAGTACTGTAGTTGGTGGTCTTTTAAAAAGCATAGCCTATTTTAAGTCCCAGTAACTCTCATGTTTATAATAAGTTCCCATAGTACAAAATATCCCTTAAACTAAAGCCAGAGAACAAAACTCTACCCTCATTTAGAACCCCATATTGGGTACAGGAAGGACAGTGGGACTGACTGAGTGTCCCACTTATGACAACTACAGAAAATGGTAACATGCTTACAACAATATGTTAGCTTTATAAAACATCTTGTGAAGTAGTTCTTATTGCAAACTCAGGTTCACAGATCCACAAATTTTAGGACCAGAAAGGAAGGTTACTCACCTTGGGGCAGTAACTGGAGTTCTTCGAGATGAGTGTTCCTGTGGGTATCCCACAGCTGTGTGCAGACATGCTGGTGCCAACAAATGTGGGGCACCCACAGGGACATTCCTCGAAGAACGAACAACTTTCTGATTAAATGCAATCACTTAGACCAACCCACTACATAATACAGGCTATAAAATGTTAGCTGCAAAAGGGGCTGTTCGATTAGTTCAATTAAAGATGTTTACATTTTCATTCTGGTCTCCCCACCCTTTTTGTCCCTAATGTTACGGTCATTTGTCTCTCTCCTCGCTTTACATCTGCAATTTCAATTACTTAACTTGACTTAAAGGCCAGAGACAAAGGGCCAGATCCATAGTCCCCTTAAATCAACTGCTCCACCACCACAAGGCAAACTTGAAGTCAACATAAATGGCCAGTTAACAAGCTTCCTTTGCATCAGGGAAGCATCACTCTCCTCCAGCATAGGTATTTGGGCATGTCCTCCAGTGGTATAGGTAGAGCACAGCTAGCTTTCCCTCTGCTCCCTTGCAGTCCCTAGTAGAGGTGAACGTAGCCAGAGTGCCCCTTGTGCTTCAGAGAGATCCTACTGCCAGAACAGTCTCTTGGGGCTGTTGCAGCTAGCACAACTTGGATTAGCCTGAGGCTACTCTAAGTTACTCTTTAGGGCTCCAATTTTAGAAAACACTTACGAATGTGATAAAATTCATCCTTGTTAAGGAGAGCACTTGCTCATCTTCCAGCAGTTTCTTCCTTGGGATTTCGGTACATAGTTAAATACATTCCTGAGCAGGAATACTTTTCTGAAATTTGGATTAAGGGCTGAAACACTGTCCAGTAGCACATAGATCAGGTATCTAGAAAGGGAGCTGCAAACCGTTTTTGTTACCCTTTTCAGATTTAGACTTGGTGCCAATGGCCAGTCCTGAACACCTGACCCATATTAATACCTTCCAATCAATCAGTCAGCTAGGGGAAGTTCCTAACTCAGGACCATACACAAAGTATACACGTGAAAATGGTCTGATTATGTGACAAATTTGCTTTTCTCTAAAACTATTGTTTCTAAACTCTTGATTGCTCATAATGATTGATCGCTTTGTTGCTTTGTCTCCAGATTATTTATAAAGGCCAATTTTACATAGGACAATACTATGCCTCAGTGCCAAACAAGGGACAGAATAAGAAATGTACTGTCAGTACAAAGAGAATAACTTAATTTAATTGAGAACTGATATGAATCATTCTAGTTAACTGAGAAAACATTTTTATCACCACCTTTTTTTTAAATAAAAGAATATGATCTATATCAAATCTGTATGTGCTGGCACAGAAGTTATTCACCATCATCCAATGCTAATGTATGGCCTCACAGAATAAAGTTATTAGGCACATGCCTTATAGCCCCATTATGAAGTAATGTTCATGCCCTGTCACTTTAGACATAAAGAAGTTTTAAAATGTAGAGACATAAAGACATTTTCCCTCCTAACACCACTAAATATGTCTTGGTGTGCTGAAATTAACTCATTAATATTTCAGATGTAGCTATGGGGAATTCCAATACTTTACCTTCATCTTCATCATTAGCACTGACTGTAATGACAGTGGAACCCACATCCTGGTCTTCATCCACATTAACTTCATAGACACTCTGAGTGAAGACAGGCTTGTTATCATTCACATCGCTGATAAAAATGCGCACGTAGGCTGTGTCTAGAGAGACAAGAAACAAGAGATTAAAATACTCAGCTGTGCCACTTCTGTCAGCTACAATTCCTTAAACTGTCTAGCTGCACATTAAATGAAGACGAATATGCAGACAATACAGAAACAAACCCTTAGGGTTGTGGACAATTTATATACCAACATTACTCAAAAGCACTTGGATATCAAATGAATGTCACATCCAATTTGTTTAAACAGATAACGTGAATAATTGATGCCTAATATGGCAATTGTACAGTTTTAAGTCATAACTTTTTGTCCTGAAGCAACAAAAGCCAAGTTTTAACTCTTTGTTTAAACACAACTAATGTGATTTATTTTAGTCTTCCGTTTTTCTGTTCAGCATTTCATTACTGCTGCTAACAGAGTACAATGCAGCATGCAGAGTTTTGAGACCCCCCTCCATTATCCAAAGCAGGTTCACATCCTGCGTGAAAGCAGTTGGTGCAATTTTGCTAGTTAGGAATTATTCTCAAAAAACCCAGCAACTTTATTAAAAGATGATAATTTTCTTTTTGTTTCAGAACTGAAAACTTGCCCGGTCATCGTATCAAATTTTTATTTCAGTTTGGAGCAACTGACACAGAGACAAACGATAAGAAAACCTCTTACAAATGAGCTTGGATAAAAATAAAATTACAATTTTAAACTGAATTAAAGAAGGGTTTTTTAGATAGAGAGCTAAAATCACACTCAGAACCCTGGTTTATTTCTTACCAGAGTTTGGCCGTCCATGTTTTCCAGGTCGAGCGGATTCAGAACCATCTATTGACTTTACTTCCAAGAGATATGACCCCTTCTTCTCTCTATCAAAGACTGAGGTACTGTATATGGAGCCTGACTGTGAGTCCAAGCGAAAACATGTATAGTCCCCACTACTGTCATGTAACAGGAAGTAAGAGATCTGAAAGGTTAAAAGAGAAGTGGATTATGCCATATGTTCACTCTGTCAGATAGCTCACAAATGAGTATTTATTAAAGAAAGAACTTGGTTTTGTGACTAGAGCTGGGACTCAGAAGATCAGATATATTTCCCAATTCTGCAACAGACTCCTTGTATAATCTTGGGCAAGTCACTTAACTTCCTTTTGCCCTTAAGTAAAATGGAGATAACCATAGTATTTTCTCCCACCTTTTATCTATCTTGTCTATCTAGGCTGGAAGTTCTTTGGCACAGGCATTGTCTTTTAATCCAGATTTGTAAACTATTAAGTACAATGAACCCTGATCTCAGCTGGCACTGTAGGTACTACTGGAATACCAATATATCATCATCACCACCACCATCAAAAGCAAATTTGTATTTTAAGAACATGTTAATAATTACGGGCCAAATTCTGGTCTGCATTATACACATGGGTGGGTATGCCTGACTGCTGTGCAGCCAAAGGCAATAACTGTAAGAACAAGCCAAGATTTTCAAAAGGATTACCAATTTTTGGATGCTTCATTTCTTTGAATGCTCAATTTGAGAGACTAGAAAGGTGCCAGATTTTCAGACTGAATGCTCAGCACTTTCTGACCATCAGCTGCCTTTGAGGTGTCTCATGCCGGGCACACAGAAATCAAGGGCGCCCAAAATTAATAGGGACTTTTGAAAATCTTGGCCATTGACAGCTTTCTTAATACCCAATAGGAAAGCAAATGCTGTTCTGAGAGATGTCACATAGTCTAGGATTCTTCAGCTCTCTGCTTACCTCACCATTTTGACCCAGGTCTAGGTCAGTGGCTGAGACCTGAAGAATAAATGTCCCTACATCAGCTCCCTCTGTTACTGATGCTTCATATATTGATGAAGTAAAGAAAGGGACATTGTCATTGACATCTAAAATATTCAAAAAGATGAGATCATTATTTAGCATTAAATGCACGTGAGAATCATAGAACATTAAAATGTTAATAAGTCTTTTGATCATTGCCGTATTAGATACCTGTTACATTAACATGGACAGTAGTGAATGCTGCCAGAGGCTCTGCAGCAACATTTTGTGCCCGAATCCTCAGCACAAAGTTCTTTGTTGTTTCATAATCTAATGGCTCAGCTACTAGGATTGAAGCAGAACCATCCTCTCTGTTTGGAGTCAGGTAGAAACGAATTGGCATGTTGGTCTCTGGAACAAGTCCATCTTCTAAATTATAGGTCACACGAGGGTCACCAAGGGGAGAGGTTGCTTTAACTGTCTGTGAAGTTGAAAATGTTCAAATAATCAGTTTCGTAGGGACAGAAAGTTTTTTATACACCTTATTTATGTGCATCCCCCTCAAGTCTTCAAAGCTCTGCAAAAATCTAATCGTGTTCAATGTATCTCTACATTATCAGTCAGGTCAGTTTCAGTCAAAGATTATTGTTTACCACAGGTTATGGTAACATAGCTGACAATTATCTTGCAAAGTTGTTTTAGTTTCCAGTTCATTGCAAAATGACTCTATCAATATTAAAATACATAGAACAGGCCCTATAATCTTACTAGATAAAATCACAAACCTAAAAAAAGAGCAATTATGAAAGTCATGATGGGACAGCATCCATATGTAAAGAAACATTTAAATAAGAGATTTTTATTTACAGAATGCTAAACTAAGTTCTGTTCTCACATTTGTCCAAATCTATTGAAATCAAGTGGAGGTTCCATATCTATAAATGAAAGCAAGGACTGGTCTATTATTTTAAGCAGTCTCAGAAAGGAAAGATCAGCAGATGTTTCACTCCTCAGGGTTATAAAAACTGCCAACCATTTTTAACCAATGATGCATTTTCAAGTTATTGCAGAATCTATAAGAACAACTTACCACAATGGCTGTATCTCGTGTGGTATTCTCTGGAATGACAACTTCATAACTGTCTCTTTCCCATTGAGGAGGCTGATTTTTTGCACTAGTAACTGTCACTGTTAGTTCAACCTTACTGCTCCTATTTCCTCCATCTGTAGCAATAATCTCTTGAGTTATAAATGACTTCTGAGTAAAAAACAAAATTCATTACTGGGTTTTCTGATCAGGCCAGAGTTTCAGTTTGTTAGTTATTTCCCCTGCAAACATGTAAGCCTTAGAAAGCTTTGTCTGACATTGTAAGATTCATTGAACAATCCATTGTGTCTTTGCAGAAAAACACCATACAAGTACATGATATGCAAACAGCACTTGTAAAACAAGCAAGGAGTCCTGTGGCACTTAAAGACTAACAAATTTATGTACTGCATGAGCTTTTGTGGGAGAAAATCCCACTTAAAGCATCTGACGAAGTAGGACTTTCTCCCACAAAAGCTCATGTGAGAAATAAATTTGTTCGTCTTTAAGTGCCAAAGGAACCCTTGATTGTTTTGCTGAACGAGACTAACACAGCTACCCCTTTCGAACTTAGCAGTTGTAAAGTTACACACTGTAGCATGTGTACATGCACAAAGCCATACATGCCATGTATATACTTGACAGACGGACAGACAGATAGAATGTGCGTGTATACCAACACGCATACACTCAAATACCTGCATGTATATATAAATATGTGCAAAGCTATTATCCGCGTCTAAAATGTACTGAGCCAAAATACACCAGTGTAGTTCCACATTTTTTTCATCTTTCACTGGTGCACAGGAGAAGTCCTCTTCTTACATAACTGTAACAGCAATAGCTCTACGTTTACGAGAACCAATTCATTCAAAGGCCAAATCCTCAGCCATTGTAAATCAATGTGGCTATGCTGATTTACATCCTGTGAGAATTTAGTCTTCTGGAGTCTCCATTAAACCATCATTTTTCCCCCCCCTGAAATTCTCCTGTCACTATAACTATTCACCTGAACAGTAAACATTAATTTCTAGCCCTTATAACTATCTTAGATATTTTCAAAAACTACAAAAGATGTCAAAGGCTATGTCCACACATACATCATTATTTCGAAATAAGTTATTTCGAAACGAGTTATTTAGAAATAAAGTCCTTATTTCGAAATAAGTTAATTCAAATTAACAAAATGTTAATTCGAATTAAGGGAAAGCCTGTTTTTGAAACAGCTGTTATTTCAAAATGGTTATTTCAAAATAAGGCCATTTGGAAATGTTGTTTCAAAACAGTTGTTTCAAAACAACATGTCCAAACGGCGTTATTTTGAAATAACCATTTCGAAATAACAGCCGTTTCTAAATGAATGGGGTTTAAGCTGTTTCAAAATGATGGTTCTTATTTCGAAATGACAGAGCCTGTCATTTCGAAATAAGAAAACGTCATGTGGACATTCAGTTTTTTATTTTGAAACAACCAGAGTTGTTTCAAAATAAAAGACTCGTGTGGACCTACCCAAACTCTTACAACAATTTACATTTTAAAAATAAAATGAATCAGAGGCAAGAAACCTACTGATAGTTACTACTGAGTAGGACATCATCATCATCTCTCTGTGCGTATCAGCATAGAGCTGCTATGTGAATTAAACAGTCAAAACAGGAACAAACTATGTATTCCCTAGCACTAGAACCCTACCCCATCCCTTCCACCAATTTGGAAGAAGGCCATAATTTGACTGCAGGGACTGGGGAGTGCAAAGAGGTCTACTGCCCCTGCTAGCACTAGCAACAAGTCCAGAAGGGGCATCTCTAAATGAAGTGATGTTAGAACTGAGGCCCTGAAAAACCTACATGCCATTAAATCAGCAATGCCACTCAGGTGCTGCACCTCCTTCCACGTGCCCAGAGCGCTACTACATTCGAAGAGGGATAATTTGGCCCAGAGAGTGCATGCTAAATAAAAAATACTATTGTTAGTACTTTCATTGGATAGTAGTATATTTTGGCAGTACCCTGTCAAGAAAGTAGAGGACAAAGGGCAGCAATGATTTAATTTATCTAACAATCCCCAACTCCACATTAGAGAAGGCTCAACCACATGATTTCCAAATTATGTTGTACAATACAATACATTCAAAATAAAATCAATTTTTTCCCCAAACCAAATGTAAATATTATCAAGAAAAGGTTCCCTTTTAATGTGTGTTTCACAGTGATGTAAATTCAGCTCCTGGTCAGACACAGGACCCAGATGGAAGGAGGTGGGAATGTTCTGCTGCTTGCCCCAGCTAATTGCTTGGCATGTTTCATAAGCATGCATCTTAAATTTCTGGAGTTCCAATGAGGCACACCTAGCTTATACAGCAACAAGCTCTGCTGTTGAGACCTCTGCATCATTTATAAGCAATAAGAAAACAAATGAAATGTATCAACATCCAAATTCTGTGTGCCATCTGCACACCTGTTGAATTTAAAGGAAATAGCCAATATTTTCCAAATTTGACACCTAGAGTTAGGCATCTAAACCCACATTTTTACAGTAGCTGGGGCTGTTTACTCAGGTTGGTCAAAGTACCAAATTTTAGACACTCAGGCTTAGGTTGTTCACAGTGCTGTCATCTTCTATATGGAATATCTATGAAAGACAGAAGTAGCCCAGAGCATATAAGCACATTTCAATACAGAATTCACAATAGTAACAAAGGAAATTCAAACTGCTTGCATGGGTATGCAAGGGAGAGGAAAAGCACAATGACTCTGTCCCCCAAGTCTGTAGTGTAATGTAGAACACAGGTACAATTTTATCATTATTGTTCTCTAAATTGGGAGAGTCAGAGTACGCATGAGGGGACATGGCCTTGACTCTGCCCATTCCCACCCGTCTGCAGAGCTAGTCATGCACAGAAGAAAGTGCACGCTGTACCTGTGATATAGGTTGGTTGACATACACCCAGCCTGTACTAGGATTCACTTGAAAATATGCTTGTTCTTCATTTGCTATGGAGAATGTTATGGCGGCATTCGAACCATAATCATTATCATGTGCTGCAACACGAAGAAAACTAGTCCCAACTTTTGTGTCTTCTCTCAAGAAATCTGGCAGAAGGAAAGTAGATTCAAAGTAGTCATTAACTCATTGCAGCAATATGAGCAATTCTTTATGAAACAAGAAAAAATACTTATGGAAAAACAAACAAGTTACATTTTATCCACTCTATAGCTTTACCACAGGAATCAAACGGGTGATCTGAAGAGCTGCTACCAGTTGTGGGGAAAAACAGGTGTTCTAAGCACCAGGTAATTTTATCTTAAAATTTCTAAAAGTAAATCAAATGATCAGAACTGATAATGGGGATAAACAGTAATTAATTAGATGTACTTAACTAACTGTCTCTCATGTGGCTAGTTACAAGAATACCAAATCAAAAGATGGAATTACTTACAATTGCTTTTCATGAAAACAGTTGCAGGAGAACAGTTAGTTAACAATACCATCTCCTTAATCACTCTTTCTCCCAGTTATCAACTTTCATAATTCGGTTTGTTTGCTTAACACTTTTAAGATGACTTGGCACACAGCTAATTTCCCCACACAATGAAGAGTTATAGATCACATTTTAACTTGTGCCACCAAATATGGCTCAAACTCTGTTGTTTTAAGTTACTGAGTCACTTCTCTTAAAACCTTCCTAAACTTTTTCTTGTTATTGAATACCCTCTATGATTGAATGACATGGTACGTATTTTAAATGGTATTATGATTTATTGTATGAAACCAGAAAAAAACCATCATGGACTAAATTTTCAAAAGTGGCCTCCTAAATTTGCAAACAAAAGCTGCCTCAAACTGTCAGGAAGGCAGAAAGATGATTAACTCAAAAGAGGTGAAACCCTGTGAGCACAAGAGGATCTGCCAAACTTAAAATCCACTAACATCCACTGTTGAGTCTCAAACCTATTGTCTATTTTCTAGCATAAACAGGATTTGAGCTGTCAAGAAAGTACCACATAAGTTTATTAATCTTAATCAGAGCTATAAGGGGCCGTTGGAGAGAGAAGACCCCAATAACATAGTACTGTGGATAAAATCAAACATTGTTAGGAAAGGATGGAATGCTCAGCACGCTTTGGTAGATCAAAGATACAGTTCAGACTTGGCTCCAAATTTCTTCATTTTGTGCATTTAATTCAACATATAGTATGAAATAATTATGCACTTTTTAAATCTGATCAACTGAAGCAGTCATAAGAACATAAAAAAAGAATGACTGTACTGGGTCAGACCAATATTCTGCCTTCCAACAGTGAGTGGCCAATGCCAGGTGATTGTTGATCCAGTCTATTATACAATTATGGCTTTAGATGATTTTTTTAAATATGCATTATTTAATAGATCACAACATTATGATCTATTGATTCAGTAGAGTGAAATATAAGCAACATTTGCAAATCTGCTTCATAGGCTCATTGTATCCCTTTTATGCTATTGATATTACGCATGCATAATTACATAGATGTGTTACTTTATATCTTGTAATTTCTCATGCCAAACTTTATGCTAAAAATGATACCCATTTTCAAAAAGTTATTGAAAATACTCCTACACTTATACAGCTGCTAGTTTTCAAACTGAAATTAACAATATCTTCACAGATTAATTACATGTAAAATGTCTTATTCCCTCAAAAAATAAAATGTTTTAATAACAACCATGGAACCAGGAACAAAATGAACAACTGACGTTAAAAATCCAAAGGAAATTTAAATGGATGAAACTAAAATGGCAAAAATGAAACATGCTACCCAAGCCAAAACATGTTAATTACAAAACAGCATAAAGTAACAGTAAGGGGTCTTAGCCTGCAAACACTTAAGTACATAATTAATTTTACAGACCTGGGTAGTCCCACAGACACTTGAACTACACAGCTGAGTAAAATTACTGGTTCATACACAAGTTTGCAGGGTTTTGCCATGTAACAATACTGAAGAACTTTGGTCAAGATTGCATCTGACTTCACCATGTGCATGGTATGATGTTAAATGCACCAGTGCAATTGTAGCTGCATAGTAATTTTGCTAGCGATACACTAGATAAGCTGCGGGGAGTGAGGCCAAAACAAAGATCTTCGACCTCAGGTAAGCTCACACTGTGGGTACTGAAATGCTATCCAATGACTCTCAATTACATTCATAGTGGGTGTTTTCAAATCTGGGATCATTATCATTTTGGTCCAGGATGACAACGCTTATCTGACAGATCCCAATGAGAGGTTCTGCAGCCTGGTCTGTCGCAGTCACAGTGATGGGATATTCCCTTTGTTTTTCTCGATCAAATCTCTGAACAGTTGTCAAGACACCTGAAAACAGATTAAAGAGTTTAAATAATATGTATTTCACTAAAGACAATTTTTCTTTGAAGCCATTTGGAACTTTTCTTTCATTTTGGCTGCTAAGTGGTGGAAAACAACATCTTGAGCTACAATATAATGCACTAAAATTGATCAGCGACGTAAGCAGTGGTGTAAATTGCATGCTGGATTATAGACCTGAATCCTGCAAAGTCTTAAACACTACTCATCTACATAAATTTGCATATATACCTAAATCTTTGCAAGATCAGGACTGTAATTCGGAAAAGCACTAAGGCAATTCTAAATGGTAGAAACATGTATTAATAAACTATGAAAAAGAAATCCAGTTTTTAAGTGTTGCCCAATCGGGTACTTGTTTTGTATGTTTTGCACCACTGGAAAACCAACGTGGATTTACATTCTGGAAAATGAGAATTTGCCAGCTGTTTTCTGCTTTAGAGCACTGAATTTTTCTGAGGTTTCATTTCCGGAGTTTCTTCATTTTTTGAAAAAGACCTTTGGAACTGCCCTTCAAAGATGCCATTCATATTTTATAAAATGATCTTCAGATAATGCACATTTTTAAAAATATTTATAATCTATTTATAAATTAAAAATAAAGACATTGCACAGAAGAAATACTCCTGTACTTTGAAGAAAATATAAATGCTAGTTAAATTCAGGATAGTTATGGACATAAAAAGTAGCAAAAGATTTGTTCACATTATTAATCTGGTTTATATTTTGTTTGAATACCACAAATGGCTTTAGTCTCGTATCACTTAAACCACTATTACGCCAGTATAATTACACCAACTTCAAGAGAGTTAGTCTTGATTTACACTGGAGTAATTAATCAGACAGGCCCAAAATGTTCTGAGATTTTACCTGTATCAGGGTGAATGCTAAACGCTGCTAAGGTACCATCTCTGTGCATCATGCCATATTTCACTCTACCATCAGCTCCTTCATCAGCGTCAGTTGCCTCAGCCTGCAGTACAAATGTTCCTGGAGGCTGGTTCTCCAACACTGAAGCATGTTCTCGATAATACTGACACTAGGGAGAAAAAAAATCAAACATTTTACATGCCATTTTACTTAAATTAACATAAAGAAACTATTCAGATATTCTGAAACATGCGTATGTTTATTGTTCCTGTATATATCTTGAGCAATCCATACCTTGTCATTATTAAGCTACAGGGAAATGCTCAATAGACCTATTTCTAGTAAGCAAACAAAATATTGCACACACTGCTGCAATTTTAATGCAATGATGTGTCGATTAAAAAGAAAAAGCTTTCAATACAAAAATCCTTTGTCAACAATAGGGGAAAAATATTTGCATCTGATCTCTAACAGCCAGAGGAAAAGTAGCTGAGAATGTAAAATATGCAAAGATGTCCCCTCACATATCTGGAGCTGTACCAAGTTCAAATGGTTTAGCAAAGACAACTTTTACAGTTAATCAACATTAAAAAAGCAAAGCCACTTTATATTACAGTCTCTCCTGTGAACAAAGGTCTCTATATTAAATTCTTTACATGCTGTATTTAACAGAGGTATTAAAGGATGCAATGATAGATGTATCACATGAATACTGTAATAAATAAAATAAATACATCCTAAATAAAAAACAATCTCTATCCCCCACAATAAATCTAGTCCCGTACTTCCAGTCAACTAAGGAAGATCTGCCTACCTTATAGAAGCACGTTTTATTAATATAGCAAATCTACTATATGTAATATATTATCTATTTCAACTGGAGATAAGGGTTGTGGTATATGGGAACAACTATTTGATGTATGGGACAATTTTTGTTTAGAAAAAGGTTTTCACATATGACACACTGAACTCTCTAAACCAGGGGTGTCAAACTCATTCAACATGGGGGGCCACATTGGAAGGCAGGACACCTGTCACAGGTCATGTGGCTGCATGGGTTCCCCAAACCTTTCCCCCTCCACGTTCAGCGTGGCATGGGTTCCCCTTTCTGATCCCCAACCTGCACGCTCTGCAACATCCTCCCTTAACCCCGCCCTGTGGACTCCCCTTGCCCATGCTGGCTCCCAGGCATCCCCTCCTCCCGCTCCCTCCCCTAACCCCTCCTCAGCCTGCTAGTGGCAGGCAAAAAAATCAGTCTTGGTCACAGGCAGCCAGGTTGGGCTCCTGCCTCTCCCCCTCCTGGCCCACTCAATGTTAGTCATTCAGAATGCTGGCCTTTGGAAGGCTCAGTCCCAGGCAGCCTTTGATTGGGTTGTTCCCATGTGGGTACCAGCCACTTTTTCCATTTTTATTTGTGATTTGTTCAACATGCTGTCAATCAAATTAGCATGCTGACTGACACAGTGAACAGCTGAGGTGGGAGGTGGTGCTGTGGCTCTCTGGAGCCAACCTATCGTGCTGTGACTGAGACTCTGAGTGGTTGGCAGACCACAAGCAGAGCTGAATGAGGACTGGCTGGAGTGCTTCTCTTGTTCTCCTGTGCTGTGACTTGGATCATGTGAGTGAGTGAGTCAGAAGCATGCCCTGCTGTGCCCAGAGCCTGTCTTTGGAGTTTGCTGCTGCACATAACTTCCAGGCACAGCCCAGGCAGGCGGTCCATGGGCCAGATCAGTGCCCTTGCTCTAAACCCTTATTCACAAACCTTATCATCTGAAGCTGTAATACACACGACCTAACATATTTACCTTCTGAAATATAGGTTTGTTATTGTTGACATCATTGATTCCCACAATGACCAGTGCCGTACTAGTGAGAGAGTGAGGCCCTCCAGAGGCATTATCGTCAGTAGCTGTGACATTAAGTACATATTCTGTCCCCCAAAGCTTAGGAAGTGGGCTCAAGCGAAGTCGAATTAATCCTGGAAGAGCAGGGATAATAGAATTTGTTTGTTTTTCTTGTTTTACATTTACTTTTATAATTATTTTTATTCACCCACCACTAGCGTGCACCCAGAGCTGAGCTGATTTAAATGAAGTTATGATTTTTGAACCAATCTAAACAGGAGAAACGTTGTGTGCATCCTTTCTTAACCTTATTTAATATTGCTGATGTGAAGGGCTTGATCCAAAACCATTCACATCAACAGAAAGACTCCCATTGACTTAGATGGAGTTGGAGCACCAGGTGGGAGGTGGGAGTGAGTGTTGTATTGATGTATCTGAATCAGCTGATAAACTGTAAGTTTAAACTTTAAGCTGCAACAGCAAGTCTCCTAACTCTAGCTAGAAGGACCATGAAATTTTTTCCCCTCCTACAGTGACATTATTTCTGCCACTGACACCCAAAAGTCCAAGCCACCTTCCAAATCTAAATCCCCCAGTTAACAATAGAATAACCTACTGATATGTGGTCTAAGGGGTGGCTACAAATATCCACAGGCCAAGTAGGTACTTCTTATCAAGGAACATTACCATACTACGGGGCAAATGCTAAATCCACATCCAAGTAGCTAAGCCAGGTATGAGATAGATGTGCAGTGGAGAGAGCAATCCTCACCCCAAAAGCCACAGAGCAGATATGGGACCCCTGCATGGAGGCTACTACACTAGAATATCAGGAATAGCCTCTGCTGACCTGTATGCATCCCTCACAAACAAGGCAGGACCAGAGGAACTGCCCCCTATTCTGACACACAAATAGCCTGTCATGCAGTTTATAATGCACTGATTGCATTGCAACTATGGACTCTGGATAATACAACTTATTACTATACATATATTACTATATATGGTAACTTATATACAGTAACACTGCTTCTTTCCCTATGGATTTTTTTCACTGAATGTCATTACTGTGTATTTACTGCATTCTCTTGTTAAATAAAAACACCAAAATGGCTGGCTCCTATGAGAAGTTTTTACTCCTTTCTTCTCCCTACATTCTCCAACAACTTCACCTGCCAAGCAGGGCACACAGGGACTGCCAGAGTCAGATATATGAAGGGGCCATTCTATAAACCCACCAGACTGCAGCAATCTGAGAAAGTACAGTGAGCAGCTGCCACTCTTTTGAACCAATATCCATCAATCACATCTATTATTTATCTGGCATAAGAGAAACTGTTATAGGATCTGTGTCACTCAAGTTTGCTTGCAAATGCCTCATCTTTGCTACAGCATTTATTTTTGATACATGGCTCAGCTTCACCTTGCTATTCCTGTAACAACAGAGTATGACTATTTCTTCCACACGATCTCTTAAATTAAATCCGTGCAGGCTAGTGCATAAATATTTTTGATTCCACTGACTAATCAAAACCAAAATATATTATTGGAGAAAGCTGCTGCACCTAGATTAACTTCTGAAAACACCAAAAATTAAACTGGAAGCATTCTCTATATATTCTCACATGTAGCTACTAGATATGAGGGTTAAGGAATGAATTTTTGAAGGTATGTAGGCCCATAAAGATGCAGATAGGCCTGTACTGGGATTTTCAAAAACACCTGGGTCCCTAACTCCAAACAAAATCAATGGAGTTAAGTCTTTTGAAAATCCCACTAGACGTCTATCTGCATCTTCAGGTACCTATATACCAGGCATAGCCAAACTGCAGCTCAGGAGCTGCATGTGGCTCTTGAATGAAAAAGCGTGGGTCGCAGAAGAACATCAACAAATCAATTTAGCAGGTAAAAGTATACGGCTATATGCCTCAGTGCAGCTCTTGAAGGTTTAATAATCAACTTGTGTGACTCTTGAGTTCCGTAAGTTTGGCCACCCCTGCTTAAAACGCCATCCCTAAAAGTCTTCAACTCCCAAGTCAAAGTTAAGAAGAGTTGCTAGAGCTCAACACATTCTGGATCAATCCCCAGATCAGAGGTTTCATCCAGCACACTACATGGCATAGCTTTTTGGAACATTTCTATTAAGTTTGAAACAAATTCAGAACTCTAACATTAATATTGCAAAGACACTATTTGCACTGAAATTAAACTTTCATGCTAAGTGAAACCCTCTGACACTGAAATGAACAGAAGGAAGGATCTATGGCAGCTCACTTCCCTGTGCTCAGCTACCAGCATTCACAGTTTGCAAAGATCCAGGGTCACATTCTTTCAGCAGTTAATAAGGTAAAATACAGAGCAGCTTCACAGTGGAATTACACCAGATTTAAACTGGTGTCACTGAGATCCAAATTTGGTCTCATCTTTTTGACACAAAATATCCCTTTCTGTTTCCTCACCAAGTAAAGTCAAACCAACCTCATTAATTTAAATGGATAGGCCAGGCGTCTCAATGTGTGGTTTTTTTTAAACGAGGCTGCTAAAGTAAGTGACAATACTAAAGGGATGGAATAAAATATTGTTGATGAGTGAGGACCTAATACAGCAAACCCTTCCACACACAAGTAGTCTTTATTCATACAAATAATCATACTGAACTAAATGAGACTACTCATGTGAAAAGTTGCTGGCAGAATATTGTTTTAACTCCAGAGATATCCTCAGTCTATCTGGGATGGCTACAAATTTTAATATACTTTTAACTTCACAAAAACATAGTAGATTAGGGGCTTGATCTTGTCCTCAGATGCACAGGTGCACATTACTGTGTGTCCCCTAAAACCATATAATGTGCTCACTGACTGCATGCACAATAATTGAACAGCTGCAGTGCAAGAAGCAAAAGGAGTTTCGTTGACAACAGAGACGATTTTAGAAGCATATGGGGATGTTTTCAAAGGTCACAAGTTCCATGAAGGAAAGCTGTAGTTAGAAGTAGGTCCCTTAATGGAATCTGTGCCTACCACAAAGGAAAATTCTTGTAGCACTATGTAACCCAATACATAAGGAGCTGAAAAGTCTGTGCAGGGGAGGAGGGGGGCGCAGGCACACCTCCTATGGCAGCCAGTATAAGCTGGGTAAATAGCATAGTGGTGGTAAAATAGCCATGAGGGAATAGTCAGATTATTTTTAACTGTATACTCTTACTGATATTGTACAGCTCAGTAAAGCATGTATTCTACCAAATAATTTTTGCAATTGCTAACTATTAAAGATTGAATTCAATGTACAAATAAGCTGAAAATTTTCAATACTGCAGACAGAACAGCAATGGCAAATTTATCATTACCTTTCTGAGAGTCAATAACAAAGTTTCCCTTTTCATTCCCTGCTAGAATGTCGTAAGTCACACCATCGCCATCAGGGTCTATAGCACTGACTGTAGCAATCAATGTATTTGGGCCTGCATCTTCAGAAACAAAACTCCTGTAGCTGTTAAAGAATTGTAATGACAAATTACAACACATGATGAAAAAGTCAAATGAAAATACATATACAGCTGAATGTATGCTTTAGAGCAGCATTTGTTGACTGTTTAAAAGCAATGTGGGAGTTTACAGTTTAATGAGTCACCCAATTAAGTGGATTATATTCTACCTTGTTAAGCAGTGAAACAATAAAAGCTGGACATCAGATCAATCAATCAACAGACTCTTTCTCCTCTTCCCTTTAATAGATTTCTCTTGAAAACTTCTAGGAGAAAGGAAATTTACCTTCAACAAGTATTTGGGTGAAATGTGGAGCTTACTATTTTATCTATATACAAGAAATTGATAACGGCCACACGAATGTCAGAATATACTGCTTAATACACATGGGGCCAGGATACATCATCATAGCTTATTGCTTCAAAACTGCAACCAAGGCCTGGTGTTACCACTTATCTCAAATAGTTCCTCAGAAGTGCAAGATGACAGAGGGAACCGCATTAGGCTGTGACTAGGATCTGCACATTCACATTTGGGGTCATCCATCCACTACCATTTGTTCACATTATCACCAGTTTTTCTGATCTGAGCTCTCAGTTTGATTTGGAGTACACCAGAATTTTCATTCAAAACAAAAAGTATAGTGGTGTAAACCCAGAGTAGCTTCATTCAGTTCACTGGGATCAGAATAAGTCCCAGCATGACCAGAAGTGCAAGACAAAATCAACCATTCTCAGATACTATGAAAATAAGGGGCATATTTATATCCCAAGACAAAAAGGCTGAACTCAAGAAAAAACTTCCCATATATTTGTATTTACAGACTTCTGTGGATTCATTGGTGCTTTAAATAAAGGGTTGTGGATTTTTTTTTAGCATGTAATATGCAACAAAATAAAGGAGATAAATGATTCTGGTTTAGCTTAGCCATTCAAAACCCCTGGGCAACTGTCTTAGCTCTGCATCAGAAAACCAAATGAACTACAACTCTGACAACTTTAAGCATTAAATAGAGGGAAAGAAAGTTCAAATCGTCAAGAAAGGTCTCTGAAGAAGCAGAAGGAGAAAACTGACAAAATGAAACGGAGTGGTAGCCTTAAGCAACTCATAATCGAGAAACAGGATAATCATGAAGAAAGAAAGCTCCAAGCTAAGAATTATGAGTTTATACTGGATTGTAAATCTAGTTAAACAAAGCACTAAGAGGACAACATCATCATCTTGATTTGTATCTCTGCATTAGTTCATGATAGACCATAAAATTAACTGCAGATTAGTGTCTTTAGAGGAACTTAGCTATAGATGATCACGATGATTCTGTGTAACAGAGCAAACTTCAGATAAGACCTACTTGAAGTTCATCTTTAGATTCCAGAAGGCATTAGCAAATGCAAGATAAACCAGAACAAAAGCTTTCACCTGGAATGTAGACAGAAATCAAAAGAACATCTTTTGAAAGAAAACTAAGAAATTTGGGGGCCTTAACCTCTGAAGTCCTGAGCAACACATGCAAAGTACTCAGCACCTCAAACTCAGGTCCTTGAACTATAAAGCGTGGAATGAAGGAACCACTGGGTCAACTTCTATTCTCAGTTGCACCCATTCAGTCCCATACTGACTTGAATGAAAACAGCATACATTCACCTAATTAGGTCAGAACATGGCTTTATGTTCATCTCCAAATGTATGCAATGGCTACACAGACTGCAGATGTAAAAGAAAAAAACGTAATTAAAAATAATGCTCACTTTTTATAATATCTGCTGGTAAACTCAAAGACAAAGCCTGTTTTTCTTTTACTACATGTGTGTTTTGGTTTGATGAAGAGCCACTCACAACCTCTCAAGTGCTGCAACTTATTTTCCAAGAAAAACAGGTACTACTATGAAGCATTTGTTTTTAAAGAAATAACCAGGCATAAAATCAAATTACACAGACTCTGTAAATAGATATAAGAAATAAGAGGATAACAGATTAGTGTGCCTATCAGCCTTGGCAGTGGCCATTTAACAACCTGGAACAATAATAATAATTGAAAAAAAGGCATGTTCTGAAGAACAACAGACTTTAGTTTCTGGATTAACACCATCTGGACAGCACAGAGCACCCTTAAGAATTCTGTGTTACAAAGGGCATCTATTCTGGGGAATGTTCAGTTCCCTCTCAGCTGTTGGTTTACTAGAAGGAAGGAAGGTAGGGAACTGTGAAGACAGATATTATAAGGGCTGTCAAGAAGCCCTGATGTTGTGTTCAGACAAACCACAAGCTGGATGCCATCGAAATCCCTTTCTGATCTTTGCTCTGAGCAAATTCTACTTTTAACCTGATGCATACAGGTCAGAATTTGACAGTGGTAAACTGGGAATCTACTGCAGAGTTTGTAACTTGCATGTAAGCTTATAGTGCTCTGACACAGATTCAGACACATTTAAGACTCGAGCCTTGAAGAAGACTGCGCTTATTGAAGACTGGAAATTTTACCCCATATTGATGAGAGATGGGACCAGGTGAGATTAAGTGCATTACACTTATTTATTACTGGCACTTATCTATGACTTTTTGCATAATGCAGTAATCGGTTCAGAAGCGCCTCTGGCCTGGGAAAAGACCCAGGGCTCAGTGCAGTGGGACTCAGGGCTCATGTGCCACAGCAACGGGCCCGGGGCTCGGGTGCTGGGACTTGAGGCTCAAGCCCTATAAGCCCAGCACCAGTAACAACCCTGAGTCAATTAGACCTCTGTCGTCTACTAAGAATTTTGCTTTAAGAATCCAGTAAAATAGAGATTCAAGATGGGGACTATTTCCAAAGCTTAAATTGTCTAATTAAGGGCAAGATTCTGCCATGTACTTGGGAGCTGTGCTGGGATATGGAAGGATAGTGTTGCTGCTTGGGCACTCAGCACTTCTGATTTTCTCCTACAGTGTCCCAGAGCATTCAGTCTGAAGCAGTAATTCCACCACTCTTGGAAAGGATATGATGTCCTGCTATCTCTTTGAGATTGATGATGAAGTCCTGCAACCAAAGAGTCCACTGACTTAGATCCAGTAAATGACTGGAAAATGAGGTAACTGTCAACCACTCTGATCAAGATAAAAGCTGGATCATATTTAGATATGCATTTCTGCATTTCTACACAAACCACTTCAAATCCATGAAGACAACAACAAAAGCCTTCCCACTAGGAATTTTTAGGGAAAAAACCCTTTTTTTTTGTAAAATATACAAGCTTGAACATTTTGCCCTACAAATTAAGGGATCGTTCTCATTCCTGTTTATATCAATTGAAGTTTTGGCAGACGTTTATCTGAATAAATTTCTGACAATGTGTGATGCATCCAGAAAAAAAGGTTTCTTCTAGTTTTGGATTTGACCCAACCCCAGTACTACTGAAGAGCATTTGGATGCAGGAGTTCAAATATTAAAAAAAAAAAATCATGAAGGGAGATGTTGGATCTAAAGTGCCATTTCAGGTCCGTTTTATTTTAAAAAACACCCTACTTTTGTTGCTACTGTTTGAATTAGTCATCCCTGAAGGAGTGATGGCCCACAGTGCCAAATTCTGAAGAAATGTTTAAGGATTTATGGACTCAGATACTATTACTTTTACTTGCTTCCATTTGCCCCTCTATGAGTGAATGTTAAAGATTCGACATTGGTATAACTCATATGGTAAGGAGCTGAAAGAAGACATAAGGGGCAGCTTACTGCATGCTTTTAAACACTACCCTTTTAGTTCCTCTTTTTTTTTTTTTTTTGCTTCACTTGTCTCATCTATCCCCTTGATACGTGAGTTAAAGCATCTTAGACTTACTGAACCAAATTCTGAGGTGATACGTAAGGGTTAGTATAATCTAAGTGAGTTTAAGTGTGCAAGTCTCAATCTAAATCAACCTATGGAAGTCTAAGGTGATACAATATAAATGCTGGAAGAGCCAGACATATATGCTGCAAGACTAACCCAGACTATTCAGATTCACCAATGAACACTGTTTCCCACAATCTCCTGAAACCAGCTCTAAATTCTATGGATAGGAACAAACGTGAAGGACTCATTTTATCAGAAGTATGAAATTTCTGGACCAAATCCTTGTGTAGTGCAAATCAGTGTTGACTCCATTTATTTCAATGAAGCTATGGGAATTTAAACCAGATGAAGATCGGGCCCTCTGCACATGGATTAAATGACTTAGAGAAGTTGTAGAATCTTGATTGTTGGATATTTTTAGAGTAGGTTGGACAGACACCTCTGAGGGATGGTATAGATAATGCTTGGTTCTGCCTTGAGGGCAGGGGATTAGGCAAGGAAATTTAGTATACATGATCCCCTCCAGGAGTAGTATCCTACGATTTTATGTCTCAGTTACTCTGGATGTCAAGGTAGGAAGTGGTAGTAAAAAGATAACAGCAATATTTTCAGAATTTTAAAATCATCTTATATATTTACATTGCCTGAGAAAACTCGGGTGCTTCATCATTCACATTTGAAACACGGATTCTGACAGTTGCTGTCCCAGTCTTTGGCTCTTCTCCTTTATCTACAGCCATAATTATAAATTCATAAAGATGATTGGGCCGTTCATAGTCCAACTGTATTGCTGGGAAGATAGTACCATGTGAAGAAATGCTAAACTCTGGGCTCAAGGTGTAGTATAATATTTCAGCATTTTCTTCTGAATCACAGTCATTGGCTGTCACTATTAAAACAGAAGAAAAGGACACTTCCTAGATCAAGGTCTAAGGATTAAAATGATAAAAAATTTAAAAGAAGAATTAATGAATGGCATCAAAATAACAGTAACAACATTTATTTTAACATATGGTGCTTGAAATAACTTTCTAAGTAGTATAGTATGTAGCATATTTTCCTACTGATTAACGATGTTTTGAAATCAAGCTGTAAGGAAAAGCATATCTTTTACTTCAAGTTTCAATATTAATATCAACAAGTGAAATACTCAATTCCCTGGCTACTTCCAGTCATTGTTATCCCTCTGTCTGCTAAGGAGCCCTCTCCTATCAGAAATCTTCTCCACGTGTAGGTACTTATTTTTTCTTACCAATCTGATTTGCACCACTCACCCAAATTTACTTTGTCTGCAACAAGCTCTCCTCCTGCAAATGCACAATTAACTTCACATCTAAGAATGGTATCACAGCGTTCAGTTAGACTACTCATATAAACTTAAGCCTGTGCTTAAATACATAATCTGAAATAACACATTACTGCATTATAAAATTTCATTTCCCATTCAAGAGGGTTTTTTTTCTCAATAAGCTGGTAATTTGCCATTTTAACCTTCGTGTATACTATTGCAAATAGTCTTAAATCCATATTCAATTGCGTATTTTTACATAAATTTGCTTTTCTTTCAGATTCTGCCCATATTTCCATAAATACTTTGATTTTTCTTTCACCATTCCATACAGTACACAGAACTGCACAATTTAAAACTTAGTTATTTGGTTATAAATTCAGTACAGGACAAATTTTGCTCACCTCTCTCTCTCTCTCTCTCTCTCTCTCTCTCTCTCTCTCTCACACACACGCACACACACACACACACACACACACGGCACTGAATGCAGCAGAAGTTCAGTGGAATGGGATGGGGAGGAAGCAGAAGGTGGACAGCCCACACAGTGGCTCTGTGCACCTAGAAGCTGTGTTCCATGAAAATTCCTTCTATCCTAGAACACAAGGTAGACAGAAGAGATGTGCAGATGGACCAGCAACTACTGCACAAACACCATCTCTATTCCTCAGAAAGGACACAGCAGTTGCTGGGCTATTGCTACCCTGAAGCTGTAATAGCAGCCACAGTGCATGCACTGCCACTTCATAATCTGATCAAAAATATTTGTTTTCTTCTCTCTCTCTCTTCCCCAGCTTCTTTTATCTGTACAAAGCATATAGCAGTTTATGCTCATGCGTCACGACCCACTTCTGTGAGATGCCAAGTACCCCTTCAGAGCTGCTGAGCATCCCACCATGGAAACGATACCTTGTGCTTCTGAGGTGAGAGGAAATTCTAATTAGAAGCAGAAAATAATTCTTCTACTGACCACAATAAATAGTTTTTAAAATGTTAACCTTGCAGAAGTGCAGTTGCCATGGGAACTGTTTCAGGAACATTTTCTTTGCTGTAGATTGATTGTTGGAATTCTGGGGCACAATCATTCACATCTGTGATTACAACCAAAACCTAAATGAACAAGATGAGAGCATTAAGTAGTATCAGAGTGCATCAGTGCAACGTCTTCACTGGTATAGATACATTTGATGCAAGAACTTTCCAAAAATAATCCTCTTAGGGGATTTTAGAAGCCACAGTCTGTAGGAAAAGGCATTTTTGTTAGATTGTTCACTTCCTGCTGAGAACCGTTTTTATGTTCGGCAGAAATTGTTAAGTACTGGCTGGGAACTGTCCTACCCAAAAATTGAACTGCAAGATTTTTCCATTTTCTTCCTCATAGACATTGTTGTTTTCTTATTTCTTATTTCTTATTTAATTGTGGGGCAAATGGATTCTTCATTTTCTCTGCCCTGTTTTTCACTACTGTAAATTGCTATACAGTTTTATTTCTACCCCTGAAAATACTAAAGCAACTGACTCTTCTGCAAGTATATTATGCTATTAACTGTATAAATCAGCCAAAACCAAAATCTGAACTCAATTACACTGGTGTAAATCAAGAACTAGAAATCTGGAGTGGAGGTCAAATTCTGACTCCTAATGGTATATAAAATGTTTTCATTCCCCTAAAACAAATATTGTAGGTTTAAATCTCCTATCACTTAGACCAGTGCAAATCAGGAGTAACTCCACAAAAGCCAATGTGAAGAGATTTTAAGTATAATTAGAATCAGACCCTATGTATTTGTAAAGCTACCTCACTGTCTTCTTTCAAATCCTATCTTAAATCTCTTCTCTGCTGTCACGTCTATAAAATGATCAACAAACATGGCAGCAGATGTTGTGCTGAGAGCTCTGCTTAGCACACTAGCCAATGTCTTCGCATTGCTTCCCCCGTCCTTTTTACTGTATCTAGCTGTTGTCTCTCATCTTATACTTAAATTGTAAGCTCTTTGGGGCAGGGGGTGTCTCAGTTACACAACTGTACAGCACTCAGCACAAGCCTCTGGTCTCTAATAAATGAATATAGGCACACATCTGCTACATCTGTATTTCAATTATTTTTTCACCTTTAGAAAAGCTTTTAAAAATTACAAAATTATGTCTTTTAGATATAATATATGCATTAAAAATTACTGTGGTTTCATTTCTTATAGATTTGGTTCCCACTCCTTAACTAAAAGTCTCTCTTTAATCACATACTCTGCTTTTTAAATGGATATAGTCTAGAACGTACGTCATACTATTTACGCTCATTTAGAACAAGAATATTGGCAAGGATCTAGAGTTGTGACATTTCTTCCCATCTGAGCAGTCAAGGCTGGGAAATGTGGAGAAGCAGTAAACCTAGCCCCCCGAAAAGGGAGGAAGAATCTTATATGAATGGTTCATTTTAGGAGCTGCATTAATGGGTTCTAAGAGGGCTGTCTCAGTCCTTCTCAAGCAGACAGAGGGCCATAGCACAAAGATTAGGAGTAGCATGGGACAGAATGGGAGCTACAAAGGAAGGTAGGGAATTAAAGCTATGAAGAATCTGGAGGATCCTGGATAAAATGCAGCAGAAAATCAGGGCTGTCCAGTTCAAAGCAGAATGACACAGAGTTACCTCAACTACACTGCTAAACTGTTCTTGGCTTTCTGTTGCTTTGACCAGAAGCAGGTGCTGATGTTGGACACTTTCATAATCCACACTCCGAGTCAAGCTGATCTCTCCTGTTGCTTGATGGATGCTGAACAGGTCACTTGGATTTGTTAGCAAACTGTAGGTCAAGGATTTGTTTTGATATGACAAAGCACAAACTGTAAGAAACCTGGATGAAAATGAAAATCAAAAAGACAGAGAAAAAAAGACTTCAACACAAAATTAACACTTTCCTCCCAGAAGTTCTTACCCACAAAAATAAATCTCTTAGATTTGTTTTTCTAATATTGTGATGCTGAGGATTAGAGTTCTGAAACACCAGAATACGGCAAAAATGCAATAAACTGCAAACACAGTCCTGTATGACTAATGCAAGCAAAAGTAATTGAAGCCAATGAGGATTATATCTAAAGATGAGCATGGACCCTCTTTTTATAAAACCTCTTCAAATCTGTTATCCTGAGGCAAAACAGGTAAGAGATAGAAACTTTGGGAATAGGCCAGATTAAGGATAAAAAACTTCAGCCAGGCTAGAAAGGGAGACTTTTATTTTAGTTTTAATTGAACTGGCTTAGTCTTCCTTCCTGACAACATGCTGCAATGGTTTTCAGGTAGGAAACAAAAGGTAAATCAAGAGTCAAAGGATTTAGTCTAATAATGGACCACGTAATTTTCAGGCCTAATCAGAGAATCTTAATATTTGAAGAGCTAGCTACAAAAGGAAAAAGTAGGTCAACAATACAATATAGTTAAAATCAAAGGCCATACCAATGGCTTTAAAAGATAAAAGTGAGATTCTTTAAATCTAGTATGGCACAGTCCTGTTTCCTCTGAAAGCAAAGGTAGTCTTGTAGAAAAGGGACTGAGCAGACACACAATTTCACTCACTTGTAGTGAGCTACTGGTGGTTCATATAGTATTTTTAAAAAAGAGGTCAACACATTTACATGAGAGAACCCTCAAAGCTCAATTCCTTTGAAATAATCATCCAAAACTGTGGATCTAAATTTGATTACTATTATGAAAACCTCCTGATCTGCAAAACTAGGTAATGTTGTTCTACAACATTTTCAATATTTGTTTATTCTATATTTGATCTTTTTTGTTGGTGCATGTTGTCAGTGCTGATTGTGTTGACGTTTGTTACCGTCTTTAATATTGTAGATAGTGAATACTAATTTAAAAGAAAAAATCACAGAAGAAACATTTTGATTATTTCAAATAAAAATATACATTCCTTTGGCCATTTGTAGCCTGATCCTGTGAGATGCTAAGAACCTTATGAAGGAAGATCCCCCAAGTTCCAAGAGCAGGGTCAGTTTCTTGATTTGCATGAGATGAAGAATGAAAACATTATAACTTTCAATAAATCATAAATGATTATACTGCAAATATGTTACTAATGTGGTGGATGTGGGTTGGTCCCAATCTTATAGGATGTGTAATCGTTCTCTTAGATTGGAACAAATGCTCTTTGATAATGCTCGGGCACACTTACTAGTTTTCAGTGTTCCTCTTTCAGTATGCAATTGTACTAATGCTTTTATACATATCACATGTTGGTGTGTGAGTGCAATTAATGCCCATTTATTTGTCTATTTCCCAATTTTGCCTGTGTACCATAAAGCAAAGAGTTTTTTGTTCCAAAACAAATGGGTTTCCTATAATGATATTTGATGAACCTATTCCTTGACACAGGCACTCAGAAGTGAATCCTTCTGAGTTTCATAATCATTCTCCATGAGCAAGACTTATTCAATCTTTTCTGTTTGGATTTTTGTACCATTCACCACACAGAAATCTTTCCATTACGATTTGCAGAGACAGGTACATCTCAGTTTACATATGTATTTTCTGAATACTTTCCTATTGCTAGCAGTGACTTCCTTCAGAAGATTTGATAGGATGGCTGAAGTTCTGAGGTTCTGGCAAAGATTGTGATGTCATATATTCTTTGTTTTATTTAGTATTTGTATTATCATAGCACCTAGCAGCCCGAATAATGAACCAGGATGATCGGATCCCACTGTGCTAAACCACTGACTAATTGATCCAATTTAATATTAGTACTTCAGGGTTCTATTGCAATCTGTTAGCACTTCCTGTTAATGTAGAATAGTAATTTGCTTCCACTAGATGACATTATTTATGGCTATGGCCTCTAGTGTCATATTATAATCTGATTACATTCAAGATTAATATTTCATTCCCCTGGGATATTGCTGGAGAACTTTACTTGAAATATTGGCTGGTTGAATAGCTATCAATGACTCTTATGTGTGCAAATATTTTTTTAAATGCTGATAAAAAGAAATTACAAAGAATCTTATTATTTTTTAGATATAGCCATGTCTGGATTCAAGAAAACAGTGATTAAATACCTCACAGGATTCCACAATTCTTCTAACACAGGGGCCAAAAGAAGATAGATATAGATCCACCATGCTTTTAAAGTAAAAATACATTATCATCTGATCTAACACATGCTAAATTACTATATCCAGGAAGACTACAGCTATATTCATAATGAAAAAAGTAGACTAAATATGGTAGATAATATGACTGGATTAACAAACGTTAAAAATACAGACCATGAGCTTTCAAGTCAAAAGGCTTCATGAGATAACTGGGGAAGTGGAAGGGGACCTTTTACACTACAAATTAGAGCAAGTCATTGAGGTTCCATGGGTGCAACTGAAGGCAAAATTTGTCTACTACATTAATCTGAATTTGGTAGTCCATCAAGATTGTTTATCCTGCCCAAATTATGTGAGATTTTTTGGTGATATGTACACCGGCAGGATAAGCTAACATGGAAAAATCAAATGACCAAACTGGTTTCTTCATGTTTGCTCACTATTGAAAGCAGCAGGCACAGCTTTTTTACATTTCCTAATTTTCATGCGAGGAATTCATCACTTTTCCAATCAATACAGATACTGAACTGGAAGGATACATAAAGACAATTTTCCTTTCTTGTTTAATACTTCTAATTTGTCTTCAAGGTCATTTTTTAAAATATAGGCACAACCTGTTTCTCCTATGTATTATTACTAACACACATAATTCTTAGCTATTCCTTTCACCAAGGTATCTAAGTGCACGTCATCGTATCTGCTTGCCAACTGCAAGTAACGTGAAGATTTCTGGGTGATAATATCCAGATTAACCCCTGCTATTAACAGGTACTAGTACCATTGTTAACTGATACTCACGGTTTTCCCTGGAGAGTGTTTTCAGGAACATAAGCCACGTATGATATGTTGGTAAACTGTGGTGGTCGTAGCCCCGCAATCACAGAAACAGAGGCAGGAAAACCTTTATTACCAAGTTTATCCACTGCTATCACAGTTATTAGGTACTCCCTGTCCTTCACTAGTGGCAAACCTGTTGTTTTAATCCAGCCACTGTCTTTCTCGACCTCAAATCTGCCTTCTCCACCTAAGAAGAAATATAAACCCAAAGACTCTTGTCAGGAAATCTTTTACTGGAATGAATTGAGATGGGGGGGGGGATCTCTGATTTTTGTTGATCTGGAGTTCATGTGCTTCGAAAAACAATCAAAACATAACTAAAAGCAGTTACTTACTTTCATGATTATATGTCTAAATTATACTTTCTGCTGCTACCACATTTTGTGTGTCCTTATCCTCCACTAATTACTTCAGTACTATAGTTCTAAAAGAAATGAATAAACTGTTATTCAGATAGAGAAAATTTAGGACCTCTTCCTTTACTACTTATATAAGAATAACTTCCACTAAAAACTCCAAGAAAAAGATCCATGACTATCCCACAGAAAGCAATTTACTGCTGGGGATGAGCAGTGTTGCCATTGCCCTCTTTAGACATGGCCAGTTTTAAACCATTGCTGGAGTCTCCTGAAAGCCCTGCCAGTAGATGGGGCTTACCAGTGAGTTTGCATACCCATTTCAAGCTGACTTTCTGCTACAGGAGACCCACAGGATGAGTTCTGTCAGATTCTCTCTCTCTCCCTCTCTCTCCCTCTCTCTGTGTCTCTCTACACATACATATCTATTTTTAATTTACCTTCCAAAAGAAAATATTCTACAGCTCCATGAATCCCTTCATCTGCATCCACAGCAAAAAGTTTATACACTTTAGTCCCTGCTTCAGCTGTAGGAGATACCACGGCCAGATATGGGAAAGGATCCATGGCCCATTCAGGTGCATTGTCATTCACATCTGTCACAGTCAGTTCCAAACGTAGCAAGTACCATTCCTTTCCTGGTGGTTAACAGAAAAACAAAGGAATACAGCATGCTAACTACAAGCACTGAAAATAGCAGGAGCATTCCTAAATATCACTCCTATGGGATCCACTTTAATAGAAAAAATTACTTTTATAAGCCCCAGTCTGCAAATGATAACATGCAGACAGAGTCCTATACCTGTAAAGAGAACCACTGACCTCAGTGGGGCTCCATCAGGACACAATAGTCAGCTCAAATGCTGTCAACTATAAGATCAAGTTAATTACAGTCTGTAAATGCTACTTATTAGGGATGGTCAAAAAAAAAAAACCCTGACATTTCAAGAACATTTTAAGAAAACCTTTTGTAAAACAATTTCAAGAAACATGTTGCTTTTTTCATTTGCAGAGAAATTGGAAATTTTCAAAAACTTGAAACATCTACAAAAATTACTCTGCATTTTTTAATCAGCTCTATTATACTTACTGATTTTACCAGTTTACAGCTTCAGATTTTTACCTTTCATGACAATCAAACGGTGTCATACACAAAAATGGAATCTTTTAATTCTCCTAAAGCCTCTGAAAAGAATATAGATAATTGGGGCACACACTAGTTATATCTCTATCACCGTTTAAGCAGCAAAGGAAAGCACCAGTGCTCTTGATATAATAATGCACAGCAGTGCTGAAACTGTCAGAAAAAAAGGAAAATATTTTCAGGTATAAGAAACTGTTCCTAACTCTTCAGTGCCTCAACCTGAGTCAAGGGCTCAAAGCAAAGGTCAGAGTTGAGAAAATGGGAAAACACTCTTTATGAAAAATCCTTTTGAATATAGAACTAAGAGGAAGCACTAGAATCCCCACTCAAAGGAAAAGAGAGCACAGCTCCTCCTCTAGTTATTCCTTATTATTGTTACAAACAGCAACCAGCTCCGTACAGAAACATACTTGTTGTACTAATATAGGCTATGTCTACACTACAAAAGCTAAGTCAACTTGTTAACTTGACTTTATTAAGTCGACTTAGTGAGTCCACCCTTTTCTTAAGTCGACTGACAAAGCTGGTTAAGTTGACTTAAGAAAGAGTCCTAATAAGTAATGTGTTTGCTTAAATCGACTTTACTAAGTCAACTTAAGCAGGCTCATGTTATTGCATCGGGCTTCTTAAGTCGACTTAGATGGCTACATTGCATTAAGCCGACTTAATAAAGCTGACTTAATGCCTAAATTGACTTAAAGAGTGAGAGTTATTAAGTCAACTTAAGGAAGCCCTTAATTCGACTTAATGAACTCCTAGTGTGGACACTGCTTTGCTTAAGTCGACTTAAGCCTATAATGTAACATTCTGATGAGCAGGAAGATCAGCAAATGTGGAAGGCACCCAGCGTGGCTTAACAGAGAACTCTGCACTGAGCTAAAGCATAAAAAGGAAGCTTACAGGAAGTGGAAGCTTGGACAAATGACTAAGGAGGCATATAAAGATATTGCTTGGGACTGCAGGGATAAAATCAGAAAGGCCAAAGGACAATTGGAGTTACGGCTAGCAAGGGATGTGAATGATAACAGGAAGGGGTTATACAAGTATGTCAATAACAAGAAGAGGACCAGGGCTGGTATAGGTCCCTTACTGAATAGCACAGGTATCCTCGTGATGAAGGGTGACCAAAAAGCTGAAGTGGTCAATGCTTTTTTTACTTCAGTTTTCACAGGGAGGGCCAGCTCCTAGCCTACTACACTAGGCATGGCAAATTGGAGAGAAGAAGAGAGGCCCTTGGTGACAGAAGGTCAGGTTAAGTACTACCTAAAGAAGTCGGATGTGCACAAGTCCATGGGGCCGGACGACCTGCATACGAGGGCGCTGAGGGAGTTGGCTGATGAGGTAGCAGTACTGCTGGCCATTATCTTTGAAAACTCATGGCGAACAGGAGAGGTGCCGGAGGACTGGAAAAAAGCAAATATAGTGCCTATCTTCAAGAAAGGCAAAAAGGAGGATCCAGGGAATTACAGACCCATCAGCCTCACCTCAATCCCTGGAAAAATCATGGAGCAGATTCTCAAAGAATCCATCCTGAAACACTTGAAGGAAAACAGAGTGGATCAGGAACAATCAGCGTGGATTCACCAAGGGTAAATCGTGCCTGACCAACCTCATCGCCTTCGATGATGAGATGACTGAATTTGTGGATGCAGGAAGAGTCGTTGATGTGATATACCTCAACTTTAGCAAGGCTTTTGATATGGTTTCCCACAGCATTCTTGTCAGCAAGTTAAGGAAGTATGGGTTGGATGTGTGGACTGTAAGGTGGATAGAGAACTGGCTAGATCAACGATTTCAGCGTGTAGGAATCAATGGCTCCGTGTCTAGTTGGCAAACAATAATGAGCGATGTGCCCCAGGGGTCAGTCCTGGGGTCAGTTCTGTTCAATATTTTCATTATATGATCTGGATGATAGGATTTATTGCACACTCAGTAAGTCTGCAAATTACACCAAGCTGACGGAATCGTAGACACGCTGGAGGGCAGGGAGAAGATTCAGGAAGACCTTGACAAATTTTGGGCCAATAGAAATCTCATGAGGTTCAACGAGGACAAGT
This sequence comes from Podocnemis expansa, assembly GCA_007922195.1. NCBI lineage: Eukaryota > Metazoa > Chordata > Testudines > Podocnemididae > Podocnemis > Podocnemis expansa. The sequence continues at coordinate 4,900,741 of ML682028.1, forward strand.
GCAAAGTCCTGCACTTGGGACGGAAAAACCCCAGGCACTGCTACAGCCTCGGGAGCGATCAGCTAAGTAGCAGCAGTGTAGAAAGGGACCTGGGGGTCCTGGTGGATGGGAAGCTGGATATGAGTCAGCAGTGTGCTCTTGCTGCCAAAAAGGCCAATGGCATACTGGGCTGCATCAGAAGCATTGCCAGCAGATCGAGGGATGCAATCATTCCCCTCTGTTCAGAACTGGTGAGGCCACACCTGGAATACTGTGTCCAGTTTTGGGCCCCCCACTACAAAAAGGACGTGGACAAATTAGAAAGAGGCCAGTGGAGGGCAACAAAAATGATCAAAGGGCTGGAGCACAAGACCTATGAAGAAAGACTGGAGGAACTAGGCTTATTTAGCCTGCAAAAGAGAAGACTGAGGGGAGATTTGATAGCAACCTTCAACTACTTGAAGGGATGCTCCAAGGAGGATGCAGCTAGGCTGTTCTCAGTAGTAACAGAGAATACAACAAGGAGCAATGGTTTCAAGTTGCAGCTGGGGAGGTTGAGGCTGGATATTGGGAAAAACTTTCTTACTAGGAGGGTGGTGAAGCATTGGAATAGGCTACCTAGGGAAGTGGTGGAATCTCCGTCCTTGGAGATGTTTAAGGTCCAGCTGGATAAAACTCTAGCTGGAATAATTTAGTGGGAGTAGTCCTGCTTTTTTTGGCAGGGGGTTGGACTAGATGACCTCATGAGGTCCCGTCCAACCCTATGATTCTATGACTCTGTGAATGTAGACATACCCATACACTACAATTCTTAATCATCTTCAGTGAGTCTAAGTTCACACTAACCAGTGTTAAACAGACCTGCTTTCTTCTCAGGAGATTATAAATCTGCTTCTTAGACTGACTGATGGCTAGATGTAACCAGACCTTGAAAGAAAAATACAGCCAGCACCTACATCTAAGGACTAATACTTGCCAGGCCAAAAGACACCAGCACCCTCTGCAATGCCCCTCTTTAGCTCCCCTCCCATTCTACTCTGTCTCCCTTTGTCTGGGGATGCTCATTACTCGTGCCTAAAGTCTTTGTATGGGTTCAAATTTCTTCTCACATTGATTTAAATCTGGAGTAACTCCACTTAAATTACTGAGACTGAATAGGAGAATTCAAAGGAAAATCAGGTTTATGGACTGCTTTCTTCCACAATACATGTACATAACTACTAATGATAAAAGACTATACCTCAGAGATAAAAGTTGTATATAGGTATATAAAAAGCAGCAGAACACAAAGATGACTACAGTATACACCTAAAAATGGCCTGTTAATATTTTATCTGGTAATATCACTACATCTTTCTGCATTTTTTAAAAATTTCACTGTGTAAGAAATGGGTCAATGTCCTCACAAATGTTTAGGGGCACCTTTTGAAGTATTTTACTTAGTAAACCTAAAATAACCTTCAATCAAGTCTAAACAAAGTATTTAGTGCTCTAAATATAAAGTGTTGACAAATTCTCTAATCTTGTAGACAGTGTTATATCACTGACACAGAATATTATCCCAGAAGTGTTTGTTACTTCTATTAGGACAACAGCATTCATTGCCCCCAGCACCTAAGCTACACTGTTACATCCCACTCCAAAAAGCATGGGTTTCTGACTCTATAATAAATGTTTTTTGTCTGAATTATGCATTTCATTGATACTAGCTCTTCATTTACTCAGCAATACTAACACATCTTGCACTTCATAGATTAAAGTCAACTACAAAATTTTCAGAGCTTTCCATAATTACTAAACTGTCGGATGGCACCTGACATATTTAGCACACCCTATCATAATCTGCAATCTATAAACAACCAGTAAGTAGATTGTAGAAAAGAAAATTCCTTGCTGCTGTGATTAACAATGTCAAATTTAACTTTCTTAGTAACAGCTTCCAGAGTCTTAACCCACTATGACCTTTGAGTACTTTCTGTGCTTTCCCAGAGAACTCCCTCCATATAAAAACAAGTGACCTATTGCTAGGTCTCCCAGAACATTAGTGGACTAGTTCTTCTCTCAGTTAAACCTGGAAAACCAAACTAAAGTACTGTTGTAATATATAAGTGAGGACAATGTGTTTTCTTCCCAAAGAGCAACGAAAATGGAGGGGAAGAAACCCTAACCCTCTCCACAGTTCTTTATTGCCATCCTCTGTATTTAAAAAGGTAGATGACAAGATCTCAGATCCCTGAAAAACTCAAATTGTCTTTTTTATGGTCTACATTGTTCATCTTTATTCACATTTTATCCGAAAATAAATTATACTAAGTATCATATATGAAACTAATATCAAATTAGCCAAAGCTCCCAAGTAAACAAGACGTATCCCAAATTACATCAGATAAAGATACACACAAAAAAAGTAAAATTCAAATTTGAGACAGAATATTATCACCTAACCATAATAATCCTAGATGAGAGCCTGGATGGATTCTTGTCCATAGCTGAGGAAAATTCTGTGGAAAGAATCACATTCCCCTTCTCTTTTTGCTTGGAGCCTGTGTGGAGGCACATACTACAAGTAGCATCCACAAGGAGTGCAAGGGAAAGTGTTCGGTGAGAAGGAAGTCAAAGGGAAATAAGCCTGGATAATATTATTTTGCATGCCTCTGGCAGTTAAATGGAACCTGATGAGATAGGAAGAGGAGGATGTTTATGACGCTGTTGCACAGAGCAACAAGAGTCCGAAAGTCCTCAGACAGCCAGTCAGAGAGATGTTGGCGAAGAACGGAAGACACAGCTTGTGTGGTGTGCTGTTGTAAAGAGTTATCAAGGCCCCACGATACTCAGGAGATTCACTGGAGGAACTGTTCTGAGTCAGGGGTGATAAAACAGGATCATTGAGTGCTAAGGTAGCTCAAAAACTCTTACCAAAAGGCTGCCTGCTCAGAATAAGCACCCTCCCTATTTGGGAAGATCCAGCATCAGACTTCATCCACGTGCCTCAAAACAGGTCAGAAGTCTTTCCCACCTCCTGAAAGCTTTCACAAGTTTGCAAGTACTCCATGGTCAGCTTTGGCTGCTCAGGTAGATTACCGTTCAAAACAGCAGTTACTAAAATAGCGTCTGGGTTAAGACCCTTAATAAAGTCTGGATCTACGGTGGCCCGACCTAGTTTAGATATGATTGCCTCCTCGCTAACCCTGCCCAGAGAGTACAGGTAATTGGTTTATCACCAGTCTCTCTCTGGGCTCTGGAAATCAATACCCTATTGTGACTTGTTAACCCTCTTCCAAGTTCTCAGTGCAGATGGATTTCTGGTTATTACCACAGGAGCTCATTGATACTCCCACCATTCCCCCCCCTCCAACTGCACCCCTCCAAAAAAAAAAAAAAAAAGACAACCCAGAATATGCCAGTTCTCTTCACCAGGGAGGAAGAAAAAGACACAGGTACAAAATTACACTCCTAGCTATCAATTGCTGATTATCAGCTCTTTGAATATTGCAGTACAGTACTTGGTATATATTTTCTGCAGAGAAATATATTGCAACATCAAAAGAAGCTGTAGAAATCTAGATCAAGACTGACATCAGCCCAAGCAAATCTTATTAATCAGTAACTAGGAAGCCTTGGAAATGTTCCTCGAGGTGCTTGTGTTTTTAATAGCTCAGAGGCCATAATGTCATTTAACATCTTCACAAGACCAAACCTGTCAACAATATCTTGGTGAAATTTGCAGTATTCGAACAGGAACGTTGATGGGTGATCAATATAAAACACAATGCAGGCAAATAAAAAGGCATGTCTGTGTCTCTTCACCATGTATCAGCTGCATATGACCCTGTAAGACCCTTTAATGAACTTAATCTTCCTATATCAATCCAGGACAGCCTGGTTCAGCATGAAAAAACAGCAAATATGCCCTCATAATTTGACTTTGAGATGAATGTGGGTGACAGACAATCAAGATAATGAGAATACTACCACCATGGAGGTTTTGGCTTGATCATACTCCCACCCACTCTAGCAAGAACCAAAGCAAAGATACCAGACAGGACTGCACTTTTCTGCACTGAGACCTACAAATATGACTTGACAGCATAGAAACAATTCAAAATATCCAGTGAAGCACAGTCAGACAAGGACTTGCCAGAGGACACAGAAAGTGATGAAGAGACTGACATGGACAATAATGTGTAATGTATGTATGTGTGGCAAGACAACACATTAAGAAATCTTTAAGTATACATGCATGTATGGGATTATAAAAAGCACATCTGTGCATATAATCTAGAGAGATATAATTAACTATTTACAAGAATAGTAATTTTATTTATTGAAATTGTTCTAACTTGGAAGGTCTTAAAAATACAAGAAATATAAATATTTAAAATAAATGCTTAGATGTTTAATAAATACTTAAATATTATTATTATTGAAGACTTAATATTTAAAATATTTTAAAATGCTAACACAAATTTACATTTACATATTTTTGTCTGCATTCAGGTCACAACTTATGCTGTAACTAGCATGCCTTTACCTGATTTTAAATAAAATTGGAGAAATCAAACATTCATTTTCTTACTGAGTGTTTAAGAACACACTATCACTTACAAAATTCATCTCTCTTTAAAGATGGCGAAAGGGAATTTTAAGTGAATTCCATCTTTCAACGTGTGTGTTAGCCAAGCCATTTAATGACATTATCATCAGTCAGATGGAGAGCCAGTAGGCCACCATCAAATTAAGTCAATGGACACTTGAAAACGATATGTGACATAGTCTGATGTTGACTGCAGCAACATTGTCAGTCATTAGAAAAATCCCATTTAAAGAGCCTGGCTGCACGTTAGCCCTCTCCTGTGTGAACTTGGTTCATAGATGATGACAGGGAACTTGGCAAATCAAAACCTGGTGGACAGATGTTGGGTCAGTGACAAATGAGTGATTAATGACGATCATTGTTGTCTGCTTGTTGTGCCAAGCAGACTCCACCATTATGAGAAAGTAAAGCAACCAGTTTACATGTCCAATATTACCACTAGTTTGCAGCTGAAACAATAAATAAAAAAACCACCAACTCAAGACAATTTACTCACGTTTAGTAATTGACACTTTGTTTATTCATATCCAATCATCCGAATACATATATGCTCCACTTAAAATGAAACACGTGTAAAAGCCTTGTTACTTACACACACACACACACACACACACACACACACACACACACACACACACCTGTGCACAAAACTAAAAATCAATCCACTATATAGGCCTTGACCCCATTTAGATTGCTTGCATTAATTCCACACAAAACTATTTTCATGCCATTCTACAAAATGTTAACAAAGCAGAAATGAACTCAGTATTAAGCAATCCTTACACAGCGGTAACATACAGCATACAGACTTCCAAGTGAGAAGATTTGCAAACTTCCAATACCCACACTTCCAAAAATATTTCTAATGAAATAATATATATAACCAAATAATGTACACACTTTTAGATCGTTAATTTCACTGATTTCTACTATATAAATTAAAAAAAAGATCACATGAAGAGGAAAACTCAACAGCAGAAAAAAGAGGCGAATAAACAGCTAATTTGCCACAGATTCTGTACAACTGGACTAAAAATGAGGGTAACACCATTGCACAGATAACACTACTACAGTGGAACGTAAATAGAAAAATGAATATACTTATTTAAAAAGGAATATTTTAAAACTTCCTAGCCAAAATAGCATAATTTTCCTAAAATACTTTCATTTCACCAGAAATAAAGTTTTTCTTAATTATTTGTATTTTTCTTTTCTAAATAAATTATTTAAAAATGGATGCTGTGAGCAGGTGATTCTCCCACTTATTCACGAACTATGTCTGTGAGCCCTGTGAATGATCAAAATACTCTTTTCTGGGGACTAATTTTATTAATTAATGAGCAACAAAATTACAAAATCCAATCCAAGCTTTCTCCCCAGATTAAGCCACTCCTAGGACTCCTAGTTCAGGGCTGCTCAGTCCACCCTGCAGGTTCACTCTACCACAGATCCAAAAACCTATTAAGGCAATATTCAGACTGAAGCTCACTTTCTCCCTTTCATTCCCTACAGCTGGACCTTTCTCCCTTTTTATTTGATATTGCTGGCAAAAGTTGTAGTACCACAGTTCATCACCAATCTCCAGAGTATGCCATTAACCTTCTAGATCTAATTTGGAAACCGGATAGCAGACATCTCTAATCACTCGTTCCATGCCTAGGTTTGCAGCTCAAAATTCTAATTCTCACACAAAGGGATTGTACACTCTTTCCTCTATACTTTGAATTCATGCTATGTTGGATCACGTAATGCATTGCCTTGCACGAATTTGTGCTCTCTGAAACTACATTACCTGCAAAAAGTCAGCTTTTCATCTCTTGAAGAAAAATGTTCTGTAAACAAAAAAAACACAACACCACAAGACTTCTCTGGAAGCACTACAGGTAAACACTGCAGGAACTGACCCTGTAAGGGTAGAATAATTTTTGCCAAAGCCTTTGACCCATCTCAGTCTGCATGCATGAAGGTTTCCAGGCCCACACCTCTATTTTTTTCACCAACACATACAGTATACATTACCCATACCACACTTTGGTTCTCTATGTAAAAGTATTGGTAGCTAACTTTTGTCTCACTTGAGTCCCCTCTGCAAGGTTCCTAGAACACGTACATACACTACTACATAGTATGTACATGCATTCTAAACATAACACAGATACTTCACAAGAATGGTGACTACCTATCACCCATGAAAAAATACATACTTTTCATGTACCAGTACAATCCAGCTGTTGGTTTGTAGACCCAAAATGCCCCAAGGAGCCTCACAATGTATCCACAGGATGTCCCTGAGTGCCAGACTTTATATTTGGCTCTTTCATTTAGATGTGCAGAACACAGAAAGTTCCCTCTTGGCTACCATTAGGGAAAGTTTAAGATTGCTAGTTATTCCAGTTAAGCTCAGATGCAATTTATGCTAAATAATTTGACTCCAGATCCACTTGCTTGAAGGATTGTACAGGAAGGATTTATGCATTCTCCTATATCTGGGGGAAAATCTACCACTTCGGGATGATGCCTCTAACAGAAACAGAAAACATGGAGCTCTGCAGACAAATGCTTTTTTGGTGAGTGGCAGCATAACAGCTTGTCAAGCAGAGAGTCTACTGTCAGCCCCTCTGCCACATAACTTATTCCAAATGGCTAAGATCATCTACGTAGTTAAGGGCAGAACGAGCCCTTTGGGAGTGTCTTTCCTGAACTCTGCTGTGAGATGTTAAAAAGTGAAATCCTTATGGAAGAGTACTTTCTGCTCTTGAAGGCTAGTGATTTGTGATACTTTGTTGTGATACAATCAGGATTAATATAATAAACTTGACTTTTCACAGTAAAGAATGGAAATCATTATTTATTATTCTTACATTGCCAAACTTAGACAGGCACGTAGTCTCGGGAGTTAGGATGAGTTAGTAATAAATGGATAAAGACAGTGTATCCAGAAATGATTCTGGGTGTCAAACTTGAAACATGTTAAAGAGGCCTGATTTTCAAAGTGGGGATGCGCATGTCTTTCTGTAAGTCATGTCCCTATGGCTACATCTACACTGGCAAATTAGTTCGGACTTCAGACTAAGTAAGCTTAGTCCAAACTAATTTGAACCCTATAAAACTTTTCAGTTCAAACTAAGCAAAGCTTAGTTCGAACTAGTTAGTTCAGCTGGTTAGTTCAAATTAATTTGCATTTTTAGTTTGAACTAGCCCAATGGAGACATGCTGGTTCAAACTAAAGTTTGAACTAGCGGTTAGTTCGAACTAGTGGTTTTTTAGTTCAAACTAACTTTTGGCTCAAACTAGCTGCATTTTTTTAGTTCGAACTAAAAAAAACACTTAGTTTGCACTAACGTCATCCAATCAGCACGCAGCTGTGGCCCATGTGACATCTTACTCAAAAAGAAAAATTAAAGACTACCATGCAAACTGCTTCATTGCTGGGTCCCAGCAGGATCAGGGCTGCAGCTGAGCAGGAAGCACTGCCACGGAGCACTGCTGGATTCCTCCCTATCCTGCCGGGGGATGAGCATACTTCGAGCTGCAGCATTTCCTGTATATCTGCTCAGCCTCGGCTGCCTGCACCAGATAGTGTCCACCTACCTGTCTCCTGCCGGCCATGTGTTGAGACCCATACTGGGCTGAATTCACACTACCTGTGCCTGCTGCATGAAGCAGGGCTCAGAGCAGCCCCTTTTATCCCAATTGCATCTTCGCCATAGCCACTACTGCTAACCAACGGTCAGTGCCCAGTTACCCATCCACAGAGACTGACTGCAGCCTTCAGCAGGGCTCTGCTCCCACCTTAGGAAAGCTCCAAGAGAGAAGCACCCAGGCACAGAGCTGCAGTGTGCCACATGGCATGTACACTGCCCACCTGAAGGAGGACACACTGCTGACACTGCGACCGCTTTGTGGGTCCAGCTCAGGCAAAGCTTCAAGTGGGCAGAGTCACAGGGGGTCACAGCCACAGGAAAAAAGAATTAAAAATGGACCTGGGTCACTGAGGGGTGAACTTTAAGTGCTGCCCTACCACGTGCATGGATTGTTTAATGCATAAAATGCATGAATCACTTAAGCCAAATTTATTTATTTGTAGCTCTTCATAGCTATTTGCCAATGTTGAAATGAAAGGCACTCTATTGATTTGAATCATATTGCTGTCAGATAACAAATACTAAACCTTTTTTTTTTTTAAAAAGATGCACAGGTAGTACATATATTGTGTGAATGCAGCCTACATAGCATGTAGAGAGCTACATATGCAGCGTACCATGGTAAATGGATTCAGAGTCACTGATACAACGGTTCTGCTCTCTTCAGGTTTCTTACTTTCCTTCAGGTTTTTGGTTGTCCCTGCCCTTCTTCACATGAGGCACTCAAGCCAAGTGAAAAGCTGCTTGTACTTTTTTCCCCATCCATCCTCTCACAACTTTCCCCCTTCCAATTCTTCCAGTCAATTTGGTGTTACACATCTTGCAGACAATATTTGAAATACTAAAAATTTGCTGTGCATCTGAAATTACCATCTACAACAGTGCATGAAAAGTGTATTTAGTAGATTGCACAAAGATCACTGCATTATGTGAAATGTAAATAATGTTTAAATATTAAAAAGCCTGATAGGAATTTCCAGTCTTCAAAGACTTACTCTGATCATACGTTGCTATTTCTAGTGTACTGGGAAAATAAAGATAACTCAAAATATATATATATACATACATATATATAAACAAGATTTTCATCTCATACAGCATTTGTAAATCCAAATCTACCACCTCACCCCCCATGAACATATTATTTAGGCAAAAAGAAAATGAGTGGGGGTTTTTGGTCAATGGCTTAAAAATCACCACTTAACTGTATACTCTAAGAGTGACACGGGATAAACCAACCCTGGAAATCAAGTGATGAAACAGGCCGAGTCGTGATTTTAGATACTATATATTAGGGTTTGCCTCTAAACCTGTCTCCTTTCACATGTCAAATCATAAAAGATGCTGTCAATCTCTAAAATTCAACTTATTTTCAGACTTCTGATTTCATTAATATTGTTTGACTTTAAATCCTCCTTCAAAAATCCAGTGGCTAGTTCAAGATTTGACTTGAAAACAAAAATACTCAGATTCATTAAAAATGTAGGCTTCTCTGCATCAATATAATTGATAAAACTGACATTCTCAGTGATTCTGATAAAAAAAATTCTGACAATATAGAATATATACTTGACTGAGTATGTCTCCACGATTATGGACAGATACTCTACATTCCTTGATTTCACTGAGGGAAGAGGTATTGTATTAGTATGATTAAACAATAATGGGTGAGAAGTTAAGTTTATTTTGGCATTTTTAGGTCATTTCAATTTATTTAGAAAAGAAGATTGTAAGAGCATTAAAAATCTTGCAAGCCTTCAGGTCAACACTGCTATTACATGTTCAAGATTATATTACTTTTAACTTTTTAAAGGTGATCAGACTTAAACCTGCCCCAATTAAACAGAATTTTTTTGAAAATTTAGAATTCCATTAATTGTTCAGTTTTAAACCTAAGAAGGCCTGTGCATTTTGTTTTCTTGCTACTTTTTATACAACTGCTTAATATGTCTATGTATGCAGAACTTTTATTAACTTCAAGTTGAACACGACATATTTCTGGAAAAAGCACTCACTTGCCTTAAACTAGGACACTAGCTAGAAAAAAATCTCCATTCCCAAATGAATAATACAACTGAGATGAAAGTCACTGGCAATTGCACCCAGTCTGAACATATACCTATCTAAAAAGTAGAACAATCATGCACAAGCACTTCACCACTGTCAATTCTGGAAACTCAGGAAATCTATGATGGACTTTATTCCTAAGTGCAATATTTTCCTCATTCATAAAACATAACCCTTCTAAAGATATCTTTGATGGGATGGGACATGGACAGCCCATATCCTCTAATACACCTTACCCTTGCTTGAAGATAAAACACTGTCAGTCTGTCATGTCTATATGTTCTTTACTCTTCATTAGTTTTCAAAGTAAAAGTTAAAGCACTTAAAATGAACCAGAAGCTAAAAGTAAAGAAAACGTTAGAGACACTGAATGATCATAACAAGATGAATCTTAATATAAATAACCAATTAAAAGACACTGACAACATATATCTGTGCTATCAGGGACACTTCAGTGTGGCATCAATCTTCTGAGATTGCCAGGCAGCAAAATCAACCAGGCCTGGGCATAAAATGACAAAGTGTCTATTAACGATCACAGGAGCATCTTAAAATAGATGTCTCTAAATAACAAATAATTGCCAAGGTCTATTAGCACTGCTGAGAGTTAACTTACACCAGTGAAGCCAATACCAGTTGCTATCTGTATTTTTACAATGAACTATCTTGAAATCATCTTTAAAAATATATTACAACAAGTCCTATTTTATTCCTTCAGTAACATTTGTTTTGTCATTTTTTAAAATTTTACATATATACTGTAACCAAAACTTAACTATTACAATAAAAAGTGCACTTTCAATGGATGGAAGACCTGGTATCTAGAACATGTTATGGTCAGATGATAAAAGTATTACAGGGTGAGGAGACAGTTTGGGTTGGTCTATACTGCCACGCAATTTTGGCGGCAATCAAAGGAAGATATGCAAAGTACTTAAAATACCATGTGTATCTCTGTCCAATTGCCTACTGCCTACTTACTGCGGTGTTTTTAGCAGCCTGAGTGGGATGGAAACCCCTTCCCTCTGACTCAGCACTACTCCTTCTTCAGGGTGGTCTCCCAGTGTCTATTTCCTGGCTGGCTGAGCGGGTCTTCACAGACCCAATCAGTTGTTGGGAGAGATTGATCTGACAGTGGGTGGCACATTATAAAGACAAGCCCTTTGAGTTGGGGACTGTTAAATGGAATGTAGACTAGGTAATCAATCCGAAATTAATTGGGAGCCTCTGTCCAATTCTAAATGACAAAAATGCACCACCCTCACAACTAGCAGTCTTAGCAACGTGAGACTCTCTTTACATATTACACATACCAAAGAAAAAAAAACCCCACCAACCACAACCCAAAAACCACTAAAATTCATTCTGAGGCAGGCACTCAGCATGGAAAATGTCAACCCAAATGATTAGTCGGCCAAAAAACAACTGAAAACAGGGTCTTATGATAATGGAAAGTGGTAAGCAATCTTTGAAACAGGTGATGCTACCAGGCCTGCCTACAATACAACTGCTCAGTCAAGGAAAGGTGGTTAGGCATATTAGTATGCACACACTAGCACATTCAAGTATTGAATCTCATATACAGAAAACAAAGTAGTCAGCTGTACTATGTTCGTTGACATAATACCGGTGTGCTACATGGGAAGATCCCTCTTTCTTCTCTCTTATTGGAAGAAATAGAGGCCTTTGATTCTAAAATTGTCAGTGAAGCACTTGGGAAGAGGGTCAAATACAACTGAATATTTTTCAAAGTTATTTTAGTTATTTTACGTGGTACTCATTGTCAGTGTCTGAGTGCTTCAAAATACCCCTGCAAGGTAGGGCACTACTGTTATCCCCTTATTACAGATGGGGAGCTGAGGCACAAAGTCTTAAGGAAAGTGCCCAAGGACAAACAGGAAGTGTGTAGTAGAGAACTGAATCTAGGTCTCTTGTGTCCCAGGCCAGAAGTCTAGTAACCGCACCTCCTTCCTCACTTCTGAGATATCCATACTCACCAGACTGATGGTAGCTTTCAATCAAGAATTACCAAAGTGTTAACAAAAGACTTTCAAACTATTTCTCATTAAGGTGGACCATTCTTGGGACAAGCTGTTTGCTGAAGAAAGGAAGAAAAAAATAACTACAGATGGTTTTGGCACTTGCGGCTGAAGCAGCTGTCAGTCATGATTACTGTGCCCTGGAAGACAGCATATTCCAGTGGGAGTTTCAGCAGGCATTAATGTGCCCATGCAGACAAATAATAAAAGAGGTGTGTTACGTAATAATATATTTAATCTATGTCATTATGAATAAAAGTCAGGAATTAAATTATTAAACTTTTTGAGCACTTGCATTTGTTTTTCCATATATTAACCCAAAAACATACTTTTCAATTCTTTTCCTAGTTGTACAGCACAGTTATCTTTAGGGGACATGGAGAGCCAGATTTTCAACGAGTCTCAAACTTGTCTCTGTATCCACAATGCATAAATTTCCATTTGCACATACAAAACCTGGGTTTAACTGCACACATCAGATATTTGCAAGTCTACTCAATTTATCTGTGCAAATGTGGATTTTGCACTTAGGTACATATACTTAGGGAATTTAGTAGTTACAAAAATCAGATGTCTGAGATGAAAATTTATCCTGGAAACAGTCTTTTGAAAAATCTACTTAATCATTTCTATAATTAATCTTAACACATTCAGAAATTTTTCAGTATATATCCTTGCAAAACTGGATACAACAATTGAACTTGCAGAGCTAAATATTTTTCTCTGAACCACATATGGGACCTTCCCAAGCCTATTCAGTTTGTCCAATATTCACACAACACCCACTGACTTCAGTAGAAAGTCTGATGTGTGCAGAAACAGACAAATTTTAAGTGATAGATTAAGGAACAGAGTTTACCCTTAAACCTTCAAGTTATATTTCACTGATTCTCAATATAATTCAAATATTAACATACTATAAACCTGTAAAAAGTACTAAGTCATCCAAAACAACAGCTCCATTGGCAACATTTTCAAACCAACATTTTTTTACAATCCTTCAACGTCTCATTTAAGAAAACATGCAAATTAATCTTCTTTGAATCCCCTTTCTTTAACTGAAATATGAAAAACTAGTTTAAAGTTTATTTGGAGGGATTGTCAACATTATCTCAGCTATTCAAGCTGCTCTTATTTGAAATAAAATAGTTTGAATGACATTTTACACATGTAGTTACTGCTACTCCAGTTCGAGTAAGAGAAAGATGAAGATGAAATTCTTCAACAGATGGATTGCTGAAGTCTCCAAACTTGGATTTTACTTCTTACTGTTATAAAGCTTCACAGTGAGGTTTCATTCTTGTAAAGACTGCAGAATCATCATAGTTTTTTATACCTATTAGCAAGTCTCCATTACTCTACTGACAATATACTTACATCCTCTTAAGAAGCTGCCCCTCCTGCTACTTCATGTATTAACCAGACTGGACTCCTCTGCAAGAGCCAAAGCCCATTATCTTCATAATATGTTTACTATGATCTGTGGCAGAATGTTGTTTTTCTTTGCTCCATCGTATACATACATTCTGTATCAACACTAGTTCCTTTCCTTCTATGTCAAAACTCTGGGCACATTTTATTTACTGAATTTGATATTTCTTGAAACTGAGTTACGAGGAGCGGATGATTTGGGCAATCAACAATGGTCTTTCACTAGGTTACAACACAAGCCCTTCTGGAGTCCAAGTTGTCAGATGACCTCAAAAACCATCCAGAATTTTGCATCCACAAATAGTTTCTAACAATTTTTTTCCAGCATGCACACAGAAGAGGAGGGAGGGAAACCCACAACTGTCATTAACAGTTCCCTGGCTCTGAGCCCAATTTTATACCAGCCCTGGCCAATTTTAGGGCAGCCTGTTGAATGCTCTAAATAACCGGTGGTAATCAAACTTTTTAATGAAGTTCCCCTCAGCCTCCCACTCCCATGTATGTCTGTCAAAAAAAAATCACATCCTCTCATCCCCTAAATCAATGGTTTTCAAGTCACAGGTTGGGACCCAGCAGTGAGGCACAGACCCTCAGGTACTGGGTTGCAGCACCCCCTGCTGCTGCCACCAAAAGACTGGAATGCATTGCTCAAAGATGTAGTTGTTGGGTCACAGACATAAATGATTTTTTTTCAACTGGGTCCTCAGAAAAGAAGTTTGAAAAACACTGCCCTAAATCACACTTTCCTTTCCCCCTTCTGAGGGGGAACCTTTCAGGAAAAGAGAGATGGGTGCCTCCCACATTCGTTTTCCTGAAAGGGGTAGGTTCGGAGCAAGAGGGAAGAAATTGTTAGGACAGCGACTCCTGTGCTGTAGGCCCTGTTTTTTTTCCTGAAATGGGTGGATTTCAGAAGAAGTGGAGAACAACTGTTAGAGGGTGCTTCCCATGCTGTAGGCCTTAACAATCACATCCCCCCTCCCTCAGGAAAAACATGCTTGGCTCCATGTCCCCCTTCCTACCCAGTCCTCCTCCTCCTGCTGCAGCCCTGCAGCCCCACGCTGATTCGGACAGCGCAGTCTCACCCCCTGGCATTGGGGGCAGCCAGCCCTTCACAATGCATGGGGAAGCATTGAGGTGCACCCCTCAACACCTCCCACTCCTGGAGAAGGATTGGGTTGCCCCCCAGTGCACTTATCTGATGCTCCAGCCCTACAGCCCAGTGCTGGCTCCAATGGGGCAGCCTCACTCCCTGGCCTGGGGAGAACTGCTGGGGTGGCAGTTCACAAGGTGTAGTGAGGGAGGCACTGAGGGGTACTCCTGTGCCTCATGATGCTGCAGGGGCAGCAGAAGCATGGGGAGCATGCCCAGTAGCAGCAAGGGGCTGCTGCTGCTGCAGGAGGTGGGCAGCAACTTCTGTCTTCAGGGAGCACGAAGCTGACCCTGCTCTGTCCCCTGCACCACATCCTCCCACAATCCATCTCATGCCCCTCCACACTTTGAGAACTACAGCTTTAAACTATACCAATTGGTAGTGCCAAGGTACAGCATGCCAGCAGAGGACAGGCAGAGTTTGGCACACTCTTGTTGTACCCAGCAACCCTCTTTATAAAGTGAAGACAAGGAGATATGATAGACAGCAAGGACCATCCTTAAAAACTCAGCAATTCCCTGAGGCCAGTTCTGCCTTGGGCAACTCCTGAAGTCCACTGAACTATATAAAACAAACTAGGAGTCCTGTGGCAGTTAAAGACTAACAAATGTATTTATCGTATCAGCTTTCATGACAGAAAATTCCACTTCATCAGATACTTTGAAGATGGGGGAACTTACAAAATGGGGGGGGGGAATAAATGCAGGGATGTGTAAGTCATGGGATCAGGTCACACTAACAGCAAATCAAAGCACTGGGGAACAACATATAGAGGAAGATGAGGTCAAATCACCCATTGTAATGAGAAAAAAAAATCCAAAGCCCTTATTTAGCCCTGAAGAAACTGTTAAAGTTGCATTTGAATTCCAACTCCACAGTTTCTCTTTGAAGCCTTGAGTTGTCATTCACTTGTCTAAGCACAGCTATTAGCAACTCATCAATGGAGTGATCAGGAAGATTAAACTGCTCAGCTACTGGTTTTTGAACACTGTGATTTCTGGTGTCAGATTTGTGCCCATTTATTCTTTTGTGCAGTGACTGTCCTGTTTGTCCGATACATAAGGCAGGGGGCTATTTCTGGCACATGACAGCATAAATCACTTTGGCAGATAAGCAGGTGAATGAGCTTTGATGGAATAGCTGGTTTGATTAAGTCCTGTAATAGTGTCTTTTGTGCAGATATGTGGGCAAAGTTGGCAGCGTGGTGTGTTGCAGGGATATGTGCCTGCTTTAATGTTCTCTTGCTAGGTCTGGAGTTGCTGGCTAGTATCTGTTTAAGGTTGAAGGACTATCTGCAAGCAAGGACAGGTTGGCCTCCTAAGGCTTGAGAGAGTGAGGGACTGTCTTATCGAAGAGGCTGTAGGTCCCTGATGATGTGCTATAGAGGTCTGACTTTGGGGTTGTAAGTGATGACTAGTGGTGTTCTGTTGTTTTCTTTCTTGGGTTTTTCCTGTAGTAGTTGACTTTGGGGTACCCGCCTGGCTCTGTCAATCTGTTTTCTCACTTCCATGGGTGGGCACTGTAGTTTTAAGAATGCTTGATAGAAATCCTGAAGGTGTCTGTCTCTATCTGAGGGATTAGAGCAAATCTGGCTATGTCTTAGAGCTTGGCTATGGACACCATACCGTGTGGTGTGTTTCAGATGCAAGTTACTATAATGATCAGCAGGTTTTCAGCACAAGGTGTTGTTTATGTGTCCATCGCTAATTTGCACTGCGGTGTCCAGAAAATGGATCTCCTGTGCAGAGTGTTAAGCATGTGCATAGATCTTTGCAGACTGGTCCTAATTTATTTTTAATTAAACATAACTGTGAAGGTTGGCTTTTTTTTTTCTTCTATGCTGGGATTTAAACAGGAACCAAGAAAAAATTAGATTGGGTTGATCCTTGAAATATATTACCAAGTGAAAGAAAAGAAACTAGCAAAAAAAAAACAACAACTTGTAACTACTACCTTCAAAGATTTGTTTTGAAGTAACAATTACTGAATTAAATAATGGACTGTAGTATCAAGTCAAAATGTTCATTTACTATGAGGAAGAAAAGTTTCAGCAATTAATTTTATTAAGAAATCAAGAATGCCTCAAATGCCTTTAAGTGTTTGAAGAGGTTCTACTTTCAGAGGACAGACTATGACTGTGAGAGGTTAAGTGAACTTGTAAGAAAATGAAATCAGATGAACTGAATTCAAACTATTTAATAATCAACTGAAGTACAACATAGTTGCTGTATCAGTCAGAACTGATCTTGAATTTGAAATGTTATAAACAAGCTTTAATGAAAGATTTTACCCACATGTTCTACAATTCACTTCTTCCACCAGATTAAACAGATTTGTGATGAAATTCAGTTAGATCTTTTAAAAAGCTGACTTCTTTGAAGAAGTTATGTATTTGAGATAAAGAACAGTCAGTAGATCTAAACAGCATTAGTGCTCTGCTCAAATACCAGTAGTTTTACAAAAATATTTTTAATCAGTCTGCTTGCAAGAGAAAACAAGCAACATCTAAATCTCCTGTCTGTATAAGCATCAAGATGGTGTTTTACAAGTTTCCTGAATATATTCCTTTCCATGCTGTTTACAAACAAGTGGCATTCCAGAATTACAAATAACTTCTATAGTGAAGACGTGAGCACAGTAAAGATACATATTTCTTTAAACATAAATATCTTAAAAGTTATCATAAAAATAATTGCATTTTCATAGCAGGATAATAAATCATGATTTAAATTTTAGCCCAAGTTCATTTTCTTTTGAGACATCTGGTAAGGGGACCTTAGAAAGGATAATAAACAGTTTAAAAGACAAAACATCAAGCAGAAGCTACTGATCTTAATTCTTAGGGATGATCCTCATAGAATCAATACAGCTAGTATGTGACTTGAGGCCTTGGATAAAATTAGAACAAATAATCCTTAGATTTCTTTAATTACAACCTTCAATGCTCAAAATAGGCAAATACTATGAAATTGGTTATCCTACCACATTATTTATCGGTTTAAATAATACAAATACAACAGAGGGATGTGAAGCACTTGGAGGGCCTGCCAGAATTCATCGTAAGTAAATCCTCTGGTAAGAAAAAAAGTGAATGAGAGGAGATTACACAGCTAATGCCCAAGGATGAAGCAAGGTCATAGAATGTTGAGATGACATAGGATTGACAGGATTTTTCAACCTTCCCATTCAAACTTTAACAGAATCTCAGTCCTTCAACGTTAGCACTGTGCTAAAATATTAATGTGCATAACAATCTATGATCTTCTAAATTCCTCCAATGGATAAATATGTATAATAGTGTTAAACACAGCATACAATATAGATATGTGTATTAAATACACACAGACATTAAAAAGCCATGGAATATACTCATCAAATGTAAATACAAATGCGAAGCAAGAAGAAGAATCTCTATATATGATTTGTGTCTAAAAGACGCATGAAATACTGAAGAGTTATAAAACTAAACCCCAAGTTCAAAACATGGGTACCTATGTATCCAGGCATACAAAGCTTTACTTCTATAGAAATGTAGCCTGTGATGGAGCATATAAAACTTTCCTACCCATGTGCATGTAGAATTTTAACACAGGACTGGACAGAAACAGGAAACACACAAGTTGGTCCCTCCTTGCACGACAGAGCTGTGTCTTGCACAAAATGAAGAAATCTATAAATCTATGCAGATTTGGACCAGACGATGCCATTACACACAATCAAGAGCAGGAGATGTAGTTGAAGATCAAACTATATGTAGCAAAGAACAGCAATGGTAAGCCACTTACTCCTTAACTGGAAGGAGCCAGGTATTATGCATTTGGAAGAGGCTAAGCAAACGAAGGACAGCAGTTATTGAAGGACAGTAGTTACTCAACAACCGTCTCCCTTCTACTCTTAACCCTGCTGCTGTAACTGACACGCCCCAGGCTGCACTTTCACCTTTCCTCAAACCCTTCCTTCATGACCACACTCAGGAAGCCTTTGTGAAGCCAAGCTTCACAAGAGGACAGAAACCCACAACTGTATGAGCTCTGCAAATTCTACCCTTTTGTCAGCATAACAGAACTCGCACATGTGAGCCTTTCCACACCAACACGGGTGTATCTGGATTTTCCTATTATTGTGCTGTGAGATTTTTAACATCTTGAGGTAACTAAGGCTTGCTCATTGTTCTCCTTTATTAGGGAGAGTCACCAAAAGGCTGAAGTTTCACGTGAAAAGAGATGGGAAAGTAGGCTGCTGAAGAGATGAATGTCTGAGCAGCCATGTGTGCTATTTGACTGATGTGCTCATCAGCAGAAAGGTTAGCTAAGAGTAGGACTTCAACTGAGTCCAGTCCCATGGTCTGCCATGTTTGCACCTTATTCCCTCTTCATAGAAAAGGAGCAATACAGGCCTTAATATTGACAGATCTGCACCAGATGCCTGAAGATCACATTGGAAACAGACTGTCCCTTATCCCTTCATTCAAACCATTCCCATCTAAGTCCAAAGACCCTGATCTACAGAATTCAAACTTAGAAGTTATGACAGAATCCATGGGAAAAGGAAGCTTGCAATTTTGTAAGCAATTATTTGTGGGTAAATGGGGATAATCTACCTGATCTGCAAATGCAATAAAATAGATTGACATCTGTATGTCCCCCTCCTAATCCTCAGACCCCTTCCTGCATTGTCCAGGCTCCTTTCATGCACATGCAGGCCACAGTTTTGAGTGCAAAACAAACTGCTTACGCCCCACCAGCTCGTTCCTCACAAAGGAAGTACGGCCTCAAAACTACATCACCCCAACCACTAGTGCCGTCATCAGAGCCCTCTCTCCCCATGTCCTCCTCAGCCCCCATCCCCATTCCCTAAGCTTCATGCCCCCAAACTCCCACTCCAGCCCTCCTAACCTCCACCCCCCAGTCTTCATCCACCCACCTTCAGTCCCCCAACCTCATCCACACCTCCCCAGCCCCCTTGTCCCTATCCCCCACTCCACCCATTCAGCCCTCAAACCCCTCCACACCTCCCCTGTCTGCTCCATCCCTAGCCCCCACTCCAGCCTCCCAACTTCCTACATCCCTTCCCAGCCCCCCACCCAGTCCCCACTCGAACCCTTCATAGTCCCCTACACCACTACCCAGCCTCCACCAGGCCCTACCCAGTCTCCTTGTCCCCACACACCCCTCTACCCCTTAACTCCCTCCATTCCTCCTCAGCCCCCCATTCCAACTCCTTGCTCCAGCAACTCGTGCTGCTCCAGACCCCTCAATTCCTACCCAGAGGTCTTCTGCTCACCCTTATGCTTCCCCTTTGGGCTTAGACTCCCTGGACACTGACGCAAGCAGCAGCAGCAGCACAGCCAGGAGCAGGGACTGCAAGGCAGCAGCAGGAGGAGAGCGCATGGCACGGGGCTGCCAGGTTGGCTGGGATCAGAGTGAGCAGAGGGATCACATGTCTGTCAAAACTAAGGAAAATGAACCGTGGATTCCACTCTTCAGTTTTGAATCTTTAGCCAGTTGCTGCTCTGGCCTCTCTCCCAAGACCATTCAGCATCTTCAAGACCTGCGTGGTGGGGGGGGGGGGGATGACTTTGTCCAGTCCTCTCTGAAATTCCCATACCATATTACAATATGCAGGTCCCTTTTCTCCACTGTGGTGCGAACAGGCTAAAAGAACTCTAATAGATTACCGAAGAATGATGCACATGGGAAACCAGCTAAACCAGGGAAAGTCAAGTTGGGTTTCCAGCAGTGGCTCTTTTTCCCTCAAGATGTGAAGGGCACCTGGCCCAGCGAGGCCACCATCAGTCAGACTGCAGTCTGTCTGTACTGAGTGCCTCACCATTGGCAGATGGACCATGATGCCAAGAGCAGCAGCCCAGGACCAGGAATCAATGGATCCAAGTTACTCCCATGCTGAGCCATGCAGCAGATATTTCCCCATCTCCCCCTACAAAAGGAATGCTCCACACCTGAACAGGCTAGAAGCTCTAAGATTTGCCCAAGGATACGTAGGCTGCAGGAGTCTCAAACCCAAAGGGCAATGCTCAAAAAAGGGCATTAGCTACGGCAGAGAGAGGAGGCTCTACCCCTCTCAGCACAGCCCGATCCTAGTGCACCGTCTCCCCTATCACTCCCTTCACTAGCCCTTCTCTGCACCACCCCTGCTCTGCCCCCATTCCCCTCCCATCACTGGTCCTTTGCCACTCTTTCTCCTTCCCCTGCCCCACCCCCACTTGCTATTCCCTCTGTCCCCATATCCCCTGTGTCCTCTCCACCCATCAATATTTCTTCTCGTCTCCACCCCCTCCCTGTCCCTTCTCTGCCTCCCATCCCCACCCCCTCACTAGCCCTCTTCCATCTCTTTTCCACACCCCTCACTAATCCCTGCTCTGCTCCCTTTCTCTCCTCCCTACACTGTCCATTCTCCTTCCCCATTCCCTCACCTCTGCCTCCCATCCCTGCTCGCTCCCCTCAACTCTGCCCCTTCCGGTCTCTGGCTGCTCCAGGCCCTCCAACCTTGCCTCCATCACAGTCTCTTCTCCCTACCCCACCTCCTCTGCTCCCCACCCCCCTCTTCTGCTCCCAATGCCTCTCCCCTAACCCTGTCCCCTCCCTCCCACCCACTTTCTCTGCTCCTCATGATCCTACCTCCTCCTGTTCTCTGCTCCCCATCACCACGTCCACCTTCACTGCTCCCCATGGACCTACCTCCTCCCCTTTTCTGCTCCCCATGCCCCATCCCTGGCCCTTTCACCTCACTATCCCCTCTCTACTCCCCATCCTCCCACCCCTCCCTTTTTCTGCATCCCTGGCCCTTCGAAGCTTCCCCCTCCCTTCCCTCTTCCCTTTCTGCTCCTTACCCCCTGCCCCTTCCCAGTCCCCATCTCTCCCTGTCCCTTCTCTGCTCCTCAGCCCCTCCCTGTGCCTCTCCCCATCCCAGTGGTGGCACCCCCATCAAGCCGTGCACAGTTCCCTGCTTCCCGTGGACGGGCAGCAGGATGAATCATGCAGCCTGGGGCGGGAGGATGGACAGGAAGGAGGGCACAGGGTGGTGAGGTGGAGAGGGAGAAAGAAAGGGAAGGGGCAGCAGATCAGATTGCAGCAAGAGTGGAGCCTGCGCTCCAGCCCAGTGTGGAGTCTGCGGCCCTGGCTCCCAAGCAACCTGTGGAGCTCAGGGATGGAGGCAGCAACTGAGACCGCCACGATGGGAAACTGGTGCCCAGCTCCCCCGGGACACTGTGGAGGGTGTGCTACACAGCTGTGACTGCATGGCTCAGCTGAGACAGATAGGTGTAAGTGTTAAACCCCTGGCTCCCCCCCCCCCCCGCCTGCAGCCCTCCGGCTCCCCCCATGCCACTCCCAATCCTCCCCACACCTACCCGGGAGTTAAAGTAAGGGGGAATGCACTGGAACGCTGCGTTCTGCTTCATTATTCTATTTTTAGGGCCCCCAGAACACTGCCTCCTAAAATCTGTGGGCCCCTGAATGGTGTTCTGATCCATTCATCCTTACTCTAACCCCTATTTTAAGTTAGTGCAAAAAAAAAAACCTCAATAGCCCAATTTACTTTGCTTAAATTGTAGGCATGATTTACATCATCTACTTTCACAATAAAGTTTTGTGTGATCACCTATAAACTTAGCATGCTGCATATATACAAGGCATTGCCAAACTGTGGCTCAGGAGCCACATGTGGCTCTTGAATGAAAAACTGTGGTTCCCAGAAGAACATCAGCAAATCAATTTAGGAAAGCAGCCCCAACCTAGAAGCTCAGGAAGGGGTCAGGACAGTGGGGAGGATCACCGCATGGTCGGAGACGGAGGGGAGAAGTGCGGCATGGCTGGGATTTTTAAAAAACTCACCATTAGCCTGCAGTCTTCTACACCGAGCAGTAGCTAAGTTTTTACTGCATAGTGCTAATTTTCATGGTAACCTTAAGTAATAATTAGAATCTGACACTAGTAGGATCCACATTTGTCCTCTTTTTATGGTAAAATTAAAGTGTGCAATGAATTTTAAACTTAGTAATTTTGGAGTAGGTAGAAGTATATGGCTATATGACTCAGTGCGGCTCTCCACGGTTTAATAATCAACTTGTGTGGCTCTAGAGTTCTGTAAGTTTGGTCACCCCTGCTATATACTGATCCTGACGTGTCTGAACAGTTCAAATTTTTAAACAGTCAGCCATTGTGGGTACCCTCACAATTTTTTGCATCTTCAGAGTCACCATCATTTTGGAACATGCTGTTTCTTAAAAGCTAAATGCAATAAAATCTCCAATTTTTCTTGCAAAAACTGACTCAGGGATATATTTAAACCAGTGACAAAAAATTTCCACCCTCTAACAGTAAATTTCATACACACTGTATAAAAAAGAAACTGCATTCTACCAACCTGGTTACTGTCACAAAGGCATACACCTGTGTATTTATAATAGCCTTGACGTTTGCCTGTGCGTATATACGCGACAGATGGACATATGACATGAGTGTATAACCTTGATGTTTGCCTATGTGTATATACGTGAGAGACATATGACATGAGTGTATAATAACCTTGATGTTTGCCTGTGTATACACGTGACAGACATGACATGACATGAGTGTACAATAACCTCAATGTTTGCCTGTGCATATATACGTGATAGACATACGACATGAGTGTATAACCTGGATGTTTGCCTGTGTGTATACACGCAACAGACAGACATGACATGAGTGTATGATAACTTTGATGTTTGCCTGTGTGTATATACGCGACAGAGACATATGACATAAGTGTATAATAACCTTGATGTTTGCCTGTGTGTATATACATGACAGACATACAACGTGAGTGTATAACCTTGATGCTTGCCTGTGTGTATACACACGACAGACAGACATGACATGAGTGTACAATAACCTCAATGTTTGCCTGTACATATATACGTGACAAACAGACATACGACATGAGTGTATAAGAGCCTTGACGTTTGCACCCATGTGTAAATACACACGAGCGCACACGCACGGACTCGAGAGGGTGCACATTCAGCTTTCCATTCCACTTCTACCCACTTTTTGTCTGTGTACAGCAGTGGTTTTCAAACTATTTTCCTTGGGACCCCGCTGAAAACAAATTTATGCCCACTACCCAACAATTCCCTCTTTCTGCAACACCTTCCAGCCTTCTGGCGCAGCCGCAAGGGGTGCTGCCACCCAGCACTTGAGCGTCCACGACCCAGCACTGGCACCAACCCTAACTTTGGGCACCAGCGCAGCAGGGCACCACGCCCGCGCGCTGGAACGCGCCGCTGCACAGCAGAGCGCGCGTGCGGATTTGCCCGCACCTAAGCGCCTGCAGGCGTGAATGTAAATGCACGGGGTGCGCGCCGGCTTGCACACCCAGCCCCCGACGCTACCTTGCCTCTCCCGGACGCGGACGAGGAACTCGCGGCGGGCGGCCGCTTCCCTGTCGAGGGCGCCGACGAGCGTCACCTCCCCGCTCTCCCCGTCCACGCGGAGCGGGGACTGCCGGGCGGGCGGCGAGAGCAGCTCGAAGCGGGCGGCGGCGAAGCGGCCGGGGGCCAGCGTGGCCAGGCGGGTGCCGGGCGGGGCGTCCTCGGGCAGGGCCAGGGCGAGGGCCGGCGGCGGGGGGCTGCGGCGGCGGCGCGGAAGGGGCGCGGGCGCGGGCCGGGGCAGCAGCTCGAGCTGCAGAGCGGGGCTGAGCAGCGGCGGCTGGCCGCGGTCGCGCGCGAAGAAGCGGAGGCGCAGCGGCGCGCGCAGGTGGAGCAGCGAGCGCACCAGCAGCACGCGGCCGCTGCGCGGCACCACGAAGAAGTGCGCGCTGCGCGGGTGCGCGAAGTAGCGCAGCTCGGCGTTGGCGCCCGCGTCGGGGTCCTCGGCGCGCAGCTGCCAGACGGCCGAGCCCAGGGGCAGCGTCTCGTCCAGCGGCAGGCGGCCGGGGCCGGGCCCGGGCCAGCGGGGCGCGTTGTCGTTGGCGTCCAGCACCAGCAGGGTGAGGGCGGCCAGCTCGGCGGGCGGGGCGCTGCGCGGCGCGCAGTGCTTGCAGCACAGGGCCAGGCGCAGGGCGTAGAGCGGCCGCGCCTCGCGGTCCAGCGGGCGGCTGGTGCGCAGCGCCACGCGGCCCGAGCGCGCGTGCAGCGCCACCTGGAAGTGCGCGTGGTCCTCGCCCAGCAGCTGCAGCCGCCAGCGCCGCCCCTGCACCCGGGCGCACCACGGCTCCGCGCCCAGCCGCGCCAGCGGGATGCTCAGCCCGCTCACCCGCGTGCCCGCCGGCCAGTTCTCCGGCACGTGGCCGCGGAAGGAGGGTCTCCGCCGCGGGGCGGCCGCGCAAGCGGCCAGCAGCCAGCAGGCCAGCAGCCAGCCCATGGCGCCGCCGCCGCTGCCCGCCGCGCTGTGGCCGGGCGGCGGGAGAAGGGAAGGGAAGGGCAGGGCGGCGGGGGGATTAGAGCCGCTGGCCCCGCCCCGCCAACTTCCAGCGGTTCTGCACGAGTGTTCGTGATGGGGCTCCCGAAATTCAGTGGGACAGCCAGACTTCAAAGAGCAACAGCCGACATTGAGCTGAGATGCAGATTAGATTGTGTGACAGCAAGACTGGGGAAAAAAAAACAAAACAAGGAGACCTGTGGCACTTTAACAGGTTTGTTTTTGGCATGAGCTTTCGAGGGGGAAATCCCACTTCGTCAGAAGCTTGGAAGATGGGGGAACTTACAGAATGGAATGAAAATAAATGCAAGAAGCCTGACTGGATTCTTTTTCACAGGTAATTTGGTTTCACCCTCCCTCTGGGTGCTGTTGCCTGGAGTTTGCATCCTTATAAGTGCTCCCATTTGCTGTTGCAGTGTGAAGTGATCCCATCTCTTGCACTGCCTTGCATTTATTTTCATCCCCTTCTGCAAGTTCCCCCTCTTCAAAGCATCTGACGGAGGTGGATTTTCTCCCATGAAAGCTCATGCAATAAACAAATCTGTTAGTTTTTAAGTACCACAAGACTGCTTGCTTTTTTTGCTTTACTAGACCAGTTCTCAACATTTTTTCTGCCATGGCACACCTTACTACCTTTAATTAATTTGAGCCACACCACCATATAGTTTCCACATGAACTCATGAATATTTATGAGCCAATAAGCAAATCCAGAGCTCTTTGAGTAGTTTTTCAAAAAAATTTGTGGCACACCTGTTGTGCCATGGCACACTGGTTGGGAAACACTGTACTAGACTAACACAGCTGCCCCTTTGGAACTGCTGAAGTGCAAGGCCCTGGGGACGTCTTGCTTCTGTGCTAAGCATCGGATGCACCCAGGGACGTCCTACCTCCCCGCCCGTCCACAGACAAACAGTGAAGCATGTCTCCCTCACCTTCTCACAGGCAGTCTGTCCCTCGGTGTCCTGGACTCTCATATTCCTCCCCTCCAAAAAGAAAAAAGTCAGTTTCAGTCTCATACACACCTGCTAGATTGATACACTTGCCCTATGCCCTGTAACCTCAAAATTTTGCCCCCCCCCCCGGTACAGCTATAGAAACCCACTGGCCTCCTATTGCACACCGTTCCACAGGGTAGCTGTGTTAATCTGTTCCCACAAAAGCAAAACAAAGGAGTCAATTTGTCTATAAAAGTGCCACAGAACGCCTTTGTTTTGGTTATGATAACTGTGCAAGCCATCCCGCCCTTGCCTCCCATGGGTTTTTAAAGTTATAACTGACAATTTAAATCAACAATCATTCTACTGATGGGAAAAGGAATAAAACCCAATACCCTCTCTCTGCTCTGGTGACCTTGCAGCATGAAGACGAATAAAATATAAAAACTTTTGTCATGTAAATTAGCTGCTCTTACCGAGTACACAAGGAAAACAGATCTGTTAAATAAGGTTATAGTACAGAGTAATTTTGGCAAGTAAAACTACATTTATATTAACAATATATCCAGACAATTTAAAAGTTTTAGAAATTTAGAATTTTAACAGTCTTATTCAAAATTTAGATCACTTATTTCATCTTAAATCTCACCTCATTTTTTAAAGATGAAAAAAGCATCTTGTTAGTCACATTAGTCACAATTTTAAATGGCAATGTTAGCTAATCTATAATTTTACAATTTCACAGCACCTTCTACCCACAGTTTTCAAATACTGTATGGCAGCTAAGTTCCTTTATAGGAAGTTTTATCGTAAAATCAAACAAAGCTTGTGATGGGTTCAGGAACAGAAGTAATGATCCCCAACTCCCTATCTTATGTTATAATCACACACACACAGTCTTTCATCATTTAATTTTTCATGGTTTATTTAGGAACATGATCTGTTTCCAGTTTTAAGCAAAACATTTAAAAAAATTATTTCTCTTTGTACATAATCAGAAGGCTAGATAATGATCTCAGTTACACAGCTGTCAGTGCAGAATCTGAGGTCTGTTGACTTATTCTGCATTTACAGTGGTGTAAAGGAGAGCCGTACTTAGCCCCACATCTGTAATAGATACTGAACAACTTTATGTAATATAGCTTTATGTAATAATTAACTTTATGTAATATATTTCCCTAAATATCTCCTCCTGCATCCTTTCCAAGCATGCATCATGTACCAGCTGGTCTCACAATGGTAACCATTGATAGATAGTGACAACCTTCCCTTGGTTTGCTGCAGAAGACTTGCTCTTCCGGCAACCCATAGAAAGTGAAGTAAGGCTCACAAGCTGCCAGTATAACAGCTCAGCACTCTCCCCTTCTCTCCCATGTCTCAACCTGTAAGAGCAGAAAGAGACAGGGACTAGTGAGAGGGAGCATTGGGTACCAGACTCTCACATGAAGCATGACTGATGAAGCCACTGAATACCATGAACTTCCTGTGGTTCAGAGAAAAACTCTTCAGCAAAACAAAGGAAATTTGGAGGAGCAAAACTTAACCAGCTGCCCCAATGAAGCCAGGACTTAGAGAACCAGAGACTAGAAGGTGGCGGGGGGAGACGTGCTTCTGGGTACAGAGGGTCTACACAGAGAGCTCCAAGCCACATCTCCATCCCACTTGTGGGGCTAGGACCTTGGACTTCTCTCCCAACCCTGAGAATCTGCCACATATCAAGGATTTTTTGATTTAAGCAGAGATCCCTGGGCCAAAACATTAGAGGCACCAGTGACATCTTTGAATCGTATGAACTTTTTCAAACATCTACAAAGAAATTCCTGTAAAATGGGACTGAATAAGGATTAGCCTTTTATGATAAATACTTTGCAATATAAAGGTTGAATGGATTGCCCCTGCAGAGGGTGTCTGTAGCTAGTACACCTCTAAAGAGCAAAGCTTCATCATGTCCACTGCCTTTTTTATTTTCTACAACCTGATCTGCACTAGGCAGTCACATCACTGCAGCTGAACTGGCACTCAGCATGGTTTAGTTTAGGTCAGGGGTCTCAAACACATGGCCCGTGGGCCGCATGTGACCTGTAAAGCGATTTCTTGCAGCCCGCAATGACACTATTGTTACCGATATTTGCAATATTGTTGTATGAAGGGTTCAGTGGTGCAGCCCTCCTGGTGATTTGAGTTTGAGAACCCCGCTTTAGGTCACCAAAAGGTAGAGAAATAGTGCTGAATGCAGTTTCTCTTTGTTTATACTTGCAATTACACCAGGATCAGCTGCACCTTCTGTTCATGAGAGGTCATTCTTTTAGAGGACTCAGAGAAAGGAACCTTAAAAAAAATTCTACCTGATAAACAAGCTTTCTTTCTTCTTTTGTTTTTCAAGCTCTCTGTGCTTGACAGCCTGGAGACAGACAAATTCAATTAGTGAAGAAATCTCTAAGTAAAGAAGAAATTAAGCACCAAGCTAAAAAGTTCTTTTGTTTGGTCTCACCATCACGTAATATAGCTCTGGGTTTTGACATACATGCATTACACAGGTAGTTTTCGGTCTCTTCAAGACAACCAGCTGAACAGCGGCGAATCTGTGAGCTTGAATCTCTGCGAACAAGTTGCTGAATGTTTAATTTAAATATTCATTTTGGCTAATTGGTGTATAAAGTGACGTGTCCCCCATTGACAACAGACTTTACTTTCCTTCTGTATTGAAGCAGGCACTAAACTAACTTCAGGGGCTAAGCTGCACTGCTGTAGACAGGGGAAGGCCCCCGGGAGTGGCACACATCCTTCCCAAATTCTGCCTCTTCTGTCCCGAGTAACCCACAAAAAGGATAAATGAATGATACTTTCAGGTTCCAGCATCAATAATAGTGAATGATATCCTCATATTGCTGTGCTTCAGACCCCCTCACAACACCATCTGGGGGCTTTCTGCATTAAGTTCGTGTCAATGGAGTGCAAAGCAGAGTGCCTGATAAAGATTTCATGTTCTCCTACTTAAGGTTTTTCTACTCCATTCATTTGTCAATAAAGAAAGATTCCAGATGGTGGTGGAGGAGCATAACTACAGCGCTTCTAGGAATTACAAATCAATCACTATCATTACCGCAGGAACTGGACTCGGATGACAGGGACAAATCTTTAGTCTCTGCATGAGATCTTTCTTTTGGAAGACCACAAGGAGGGAGCAAAAATTTCTTTTTTTAAATCCACTGAAATTGTGAAGGATTCAGAGGCTAAAGCAATCTGTTAGTGCATCTGCGTTATAATGAAGGGATGAGCTACTTATGTAGGATAAAATAATAAATAGCCCAAACTTTCATCCATTCCTTAAATCAAATTTAAATCCTTGTAGATAACAAAAATGTCAGTACTCTTTTTAGAAAATATTTGCTCATACCTCTGCACCCTCAGGAACACCTGAGATAGAAAGCTGAACTAACACCACCATGAGAGGCTATTCTCAGATGGTGAGATTGTGCCCAAAGTCTGCGCACAGTGGCGTCTTCCACTTTCTGTGGAGAAAATGGGGTTGGGTATCTTTGCCGCACATCTCCTCCCTCTCTTGATACTGTGGAGGGATGGATCTTCACGAGGTCCAGAGTCTGTGAAAAGCAAGGGGGTAGAATTAGAACAGGCTAGGGTAGGAAGGAGTGGGCTGGGGCAGGAGGATGCAGAACTTTGCCAGATAAATTAATACAACCCCAAAGTATAATTAATTTTTCCATTAGTCCCCTCCAACATTAGGAAATCAAAAGGAAAGTTGCAGCCAGTGGGAAGTCTCTGCTAACCCAGCTCCACTGGAGCCACACTGGTAAATAACTAGTGGAGGCCAAAGCCACTCCAGGAGTACAGATGGCCCTGGTCTCCCACAGATTTCCTGCCATATTTGAGGACAGCCTTTCTGTGGAAGCAATGCCCCACCTGTGATAGGACAATACAGGAGACTTGCTAAGGAGTCTCTCAGTTTTCCTGGCAGTAAATCTCCTTTCAGAGCTTTTAAAAGAGGATGGGGAATGATCTGAACCCTAGTATTCACCATCTATCCACAACCAAGAACTACCAGAAATCTCATAAGAGATGTTATGTACTTATACAGATAATTAAAAAAAAAAAAACCTGCCAAAAAACAACCTAAATATTCAGGTAATTCTTCAGACAAACAAACAACCTCCCAAACTTTGCTTCACAGTTTGCTACTCAGATCTTGAGATTTACACACAAGTAATTTTAAGTAAAGTTGTTCCACATCATGGTTTGAATTGTGCTGGTAAAGATTTGAAAACAGCGTGCACAATATCCATGTACGATATGTTTAGCTCAAGCCTTCATCCTTCACTTTCATTAGTAAAAAATTCATTCAATATGTGAAAGGAGTGGACAGCCTAATCCATGGTTCCTAGTCAGGGACTTCGGATACACTGAAAATAGCAAAACCTGTAGCAAACTGTAGCCACCTAGTGAACATTTTGATCTGTGGATTATTTTAGTAGAGTAAATGCTCCCTGAAATATCTCAAGTCTCAGGAAAAATCATGTATGATCACATCACAGATCTAGTTGTTCTGTTACTTTCCAGACTGCTGTAGAGAGGCCCAAACACTGAATCTCACAGGCCCTCAGCTTACAAGAGTTAGGCAGAGTTTAGACATTCTTCCTGGCCAATTGGGCTTGTAGGCTTACACGGTAGGGGTTGGCCTCAAGTGTGATCTCTCTTTTCACACTGAAAACTCCCCAGTCCAATTCCCAGGGTTCCAAAACTGCTAACAACTCCTTAAACGTCCTCTTGCACACTACCCAGTATCTCGCTGAAAAGATGAGCCTTCCAGTTACCTCTCTACTAGCAGACAATAACAAGAAACCAAGAGACATTGCACCTTGCTGTTTACTCAGGAAATTATTTCTTTGGTCTAAGGCAGAATCTTCTTGGGTGTCCAGAATTCTTTGCCCTGCAGTTCATGATTCTTCCCTCAGAAAAATGGAGACTTTCCAACCCAGCTACCTTTCTCAGTCCTTAGTTGTTCCACAATTTGGATCCCCTCGCCATAACAGCATACCCATCTCTTCCCTCTCCTGCCCCCAGCTTCCTGACCTCCAAAAATTGTCCCCCTTTATTCCTCATCAGAGTATTTTTTTAAAATCCTGTTTTGGCCTGATGGATTTTCCACTCCTTCCATTTCCTTCTCCCTACAGAGAAGTTATAGGAAGCAGCTGCTCCTCAGCCAGCCTCCTTCGAGTATCCATAGTTCTGTCCAGAGCACAGTAATTAAAAGTTCACAACTCTCTTTTGTCCATTATCTGGTAAGCACATACTTCTGCCTCAGTCATAACATGGCCAATTCCACATCCACAAAGATGTTTTCCCTGCTAGGACAAATAGTATAGCTTTATAATCATCCAAAATTCATAGATTGTACTGGCATTCCCCAAACTGTCACATCACTAAATTATCTTTCCACAACAAAATCTAGTTCTGCATGGATCTCTAGGGGTGAATCAGAGGCAAAAATCCTCTGCAGAGAGCTCCTTTGCCTCTGCACTGTTGCCTGGTTGCCTCGGTATCCAGAACTGTGGAGTAAATGCATCTGATTACAAATGAGTTGATATTAATTTGTATATCTTCTGTCTTTACACACGGACAACCTTTAAGAATGGATCTCTAAGAACAACTACTATTAGGAAGTCTGGTAGCAAAACTTCCTAGATTCAAGCAGTCCAAGGAAGCCAAGCAGTAGTGCAGAGGCAAAGAACCTCCGTGCATTTATTCTCTATGTGTAATGATAGGAGTTACACAAATTAATAGCAACTCATTTGTAGTCAGATGCATTTACCCCACAACTTTGGGTAGGTATAAATCTCTCAGTAACCAGACCCTCCAAACCTAACCCTCCCTACCAGTGGATCTCAGTCCTCATGGAAGGACTTCTTAAGGGTCTGAAGGGAAAATAGGAACTATTTGCAGAGCTGGCTTTCATAGCATACCTGTAGCTACTCACTGTATTTCATGTGGCCTTACAAATCACAACACACCTACTGGTAATTGTTACCTTTTCACCGTAACTATTTATTTTTTCCTTAGAAAGCATAACAGGCTTACAGCAGTAGACAACATTTATACAGCTTTCAATCATCAACTGGACTCACCTTCTGAACTACACCCTGACTGGCTGTTTCTTCGACTTATATTGTCCAATTATATCATTATCTTACTTTATTACCATGCAAGTGCTCATAATGCGCCAACAGAAAGTGTTTAATTGTTCACTGTTGAGCCTGCAGCCCTCTTTATGCTAGAGCAAAATCTCTGACTATGGTGCTACTAATCTTGCTTCATCACATGGCTCTTCCTCTTCATTTTCTCCCTCATCCAAATCCATGATGTTTGGCTCACCCATTATTGTGGAAGAGAGCAAAACACGGTTCCTACATTTTTTTTTAAATTGGCCATTTATGTATCAGGTATCTTAACCCCACGCTCACCTTCCATTTTTAAATTTATCTTTTATTTATCACTCAACATTTTATTTGTAATACACTGCAAAATTGGAGGTTTTAATTAAATCTATTATTTGGTATTATTTTTTAAAAAATCAAGAAAAGTATGACATCTGGCAACTTGAAAATATTCAATTTCAATCTTAATTATTCATATTTATTTGATAAATTGTTAATAAAGGGGCCAATTCTTCTAGTTTTGAGGTCAATGGCAATAGGAGTAGTCAAAAGCCAACTGTACAGCCATACATTTAAAAATGCAAAACATGCCAAAGATCCTTTTTGTAAAATCCTCACCAAATCATGAAAAAAAAGAGATGCATTGTGTTTTTCACCACTGAAACAGTTCACAGAAGCATTATATTAAGTTTTATTTTCTCCAAACATTTCTCATACTTTAAAAATATTTGAGATTTATAGTAATCTTTAAAATGTCAAGATATTTATGGAACGCCATAAATCTCTATTCACTTAAACTGTGTTTATGATCAAAGTTACCAGAAGATTTCTGAGCCCAGAGGACATTTGAAAGCTCTAGTCCTTTTTACCCAATTCCTACCTAACCCAAATATGTAAAATATGCCGGAACTGCCAAGATTCGCTTGCCATGCTGAATTTGTTCAGAACCTAGTCATGTATTTATGATTATAAATCAGAAACAAAAAACACTATAAAAGAAGGAGAAAATGCAATCATAAAATTAAAATGGATTTCAGATATGCCCAATACTCTGTAAGTGAGGAAAGAAAGAATGGCTTGATGGGAGACTTCTTACTCACTTTGTTCCTATACTCTGTAGACAATCTGAAAATAACCAGTATTAAGTTACAGACACCTCATTGTTCCAGTGACAAAGTGATTCATAAACTGCAGTGGCCCCTTGTGGCTAGGTCTGACCACAATACTCCCAACCAATCTCCAGGTCCACTAGTAGTCCCCTTTGCCTTGAGACCTGACCTTATAGCTATGTTACTCTCAAATCTTGACCCTTTGGGGGTAATTCAGAGTCCAGATCAAACAACACGATAAAACTCAAAGTCTAGTAGCCACTACTCCAGGCCCTTGGGCTCACCATTACTGCCCTCTTTCAGCCATCCTTTCTCCCCTTAATCTGCAGGAAAAGCAAGAGAACCTAGGTCAGCCTTCTCCTCTGGCTTCCAGGGTCCCTATTTTAAGTGGCTAAGAACAGTTTCTTCAATCCCTCACCATTTTCCTGGACAGCTCCTCTTTCCTGCTTATCAGCATATTCCCCAACTCTCTGAACCCTGCCATTTATTCATGGCTCTTCACAGTTTCTTTCCAGGTGACTCCTGAGGAACCTCTGCAAAGCTGCTCTCAACCTTCCTCTCTCACTAGCTGGGCCCAGGGTGACCAAACTTAGGGGACTCGAGAGCCACACAAGTTGATTATTAAACCTGCAAGAGCTGCACTGAGACATATAGCCATATTTTCCCTACTCCAAAATTACTAAGTTTAAAATTCATTGCACACTTTAATTTTATTGTAAAAAGAGGGCAAATGTTGATCCTACAAATGTCAGAATCTAACAATTACTTAAGGTTATCGTGAAAACTAGGCCTACCTGTACAGTAAAAACTTTGCTCCCCCCCGCGCCATCCCAACCATGCCACTGCTTCTCCCCACCGTCTTCGACCATACTGCCCTTCTCATCTGTCCTGACCATGACGTCTCCCTGCCATCCTAACCTGCCACCACTTCTCCTTGCCATCCCGACCCTCTCCCTAACCCCCAGGCCCTGATGCTAGCTCCCCCAGGCTGACCACCCACCCCCAGGGCCTCCTTACCTGGCTGCTCCGGCAGCTAGGCACAGGCTGGGGCTCACTCTCCTTGCTTTAAGCCCTGCCTGGGCTGAGCATACAATATGGCCACTCTGGTGGCTAGGCACAGGCTGGAGTTCCTCCCCTGAGCATGCTCTGCGCAGAGCATGCCAGGGTGGAAGATTTAAAACTTTTAGGCTGGGGCTGCTTGCTTCTGGCTTTCTTCCACGAGCCGCACTTTTTCATTCAAAAGCCACATGTGGCTCCCGAGCTGCAGTTTGGCCATGCCTGAGCTGGGATATATTTCAAGCAATCCTTCTGGTCCCCATCTTACCCCCAGGGACTCCTCCTCGAGCTGATGCTGTGGTTCAGGCAATCAGTCCCTCAATCTCCCCACTTCTCTGCAGAGCTGGATTTACTGTGTGAGTCAACTGTAGGGCCTTATTCAGCTTTTCCTTCAACTTCCCTAATTAGTCCCTTAGTTTAGACAGTTTTGCAAGTCAGCCTTCTCTTATTGGTGTCTTCTACCTGGCAGTTAGTGGAGAGATGTCTACCTGTCTCATAGGGCTAGGCCCTTCTGAACTGGGTTGCTCCATTTGAAGGCATCTCCTCCAACATTGGCATGCCTCAAAGACACAGCCAGGTCGGACTGCCTGAACCCAAGCTGCTCTTGCCTGGTTCATGGTTTCTAGACCCCACCACAGTTCTGCTAGGGCACCCCATATTCAATTGCTTATTATCCTTAATGGCCTCCCACTTCATAGGCAAACACCAACCACCATTTCCCTTCTTCTTCACATAGGAATAAGGATGGAAGAATACAATATAGGGCATAAAGATACCAAGAGTTTATAATCTCAAACGGAATTCATAAATTGTAACGTAGACAGATTTCCCAAATTGTCAGATATAACATCAAAGCACATCATCCAGAAGAGAAACATATTGAACAGCCACCCCGACAGGCCATTTTCAAAGTGAGTTTAAATATGGTGCCACACTACAGATACTTAGGACATAATTACTGGAGTTGCTGAGCATCTCAGGAAGCCATGGATTTCAACCAGTACTGTACCATTAGCACATCTGAAAATTGTACCAAAGGCATCCAAATTTGGGCACCCAAAATCAAAGGTCACTTTTGAAAATTTGAGTCTTAATTTATATACATGCACTTCTTGAGGGCTCAATCCAGTGCGTTTGTACTTGTGGCCTTTTGAGTCTCTAATCTCTTTGAAGTTAGATATTGATTGATGCAGGTCAATCTATACAAGAAAATATTTTGCTACCATGAAAATCAGGAAAAGAATGAACAAAAGCCACTGCTAGAAAGTGAATCGAGGGGCATGGTGGAGCAGAAATGAAGCTAAAGAAGAACCTCAGCAACAATGCTGTGATTGTACCTAGACCAAAGCAGAGAACTTTAAGTGACCTTTTTAATTCCTCGTATAGTTACGAAATTCTCTGCTTCCTCCCCTCTAACTCTCTTCTTCTACAGACAACCTGTATTAATGTGGAGGGTATAGCAGTTTCACTGTTGGGGCAGCTAAAACTGGAATGTATTTGGGGTATCAAACAATGCTGTTTATTTTGAAATTTTTTAAAACATTACTTTTACTTTAGCTCTTTTCACCATCCCTCCACTGAGATTTTCAGACATTCATCATGACAAAGTCATAGCTCTTGTGATGAACGATGAATTCGTACTTGAAAGTTAATGAATGTTTATTCATGAGTAACTTGATTTAAAATATTAAGAAAATGGTTATTTAATTATTAATCATATATTACTTACCTGACATAGCATTTATTTGTTAAAATTACACTTTCTTGAAATTATGAACAGTAATCACAAAGGAGAAAAAAATCCTGCCTGTATCTCATTTGAGTGCATTGGAACTTGAAGGAGGAAGGATGTCAGTCACACATCCTGCACAACACACACTCTGCAGTTAAAGAGCAGAATACGACAAACAGACACAATGCATTACCAGACACAGTTTGATGCCTCTTTGATCAGGAGGAATAAATGTCTACAACTAGTGTATTATATACTGCAGCATACATATGAGCTGGCTCCAGCAGGGTGGGATGGGAGAACATAGACATTCTCCTAGGAGACCTTTGTTCATGACGTGTTGTAGCCAGCACAACATGCTTCCTTGGAATGGTGGTTCAGAAGCTGGTGCACCAGCCAGGTGTTTAACTGTAGTGCTGTTAAACAGTAGGCAGAGGTTCTGCCCTGCTGCATGAACTGGTATACCCTCTTTCTCACTTCACACCCCACAGACAAACTGGCACCATGCAGCACAAAATCTAGTCCAAAGTGACAATATATTCCCAGTGCTATTTTAGATATTTAGTACATTGTCATTTTTATAACACTTGTACCTCCATGTGCTCAAAAGCAAGTACAAGTGATAATCTTTGCCTGCATAATTTTGCAAACTGAACTTTAATTATTCAGAAGTACAGCTGCTGTTGTCTAATCCTTGCCATCTCTTTATCCAGCTTTCTTGGGACATTTCACAATTTTTTCTAAGAATCTAGTGATGAAATAGTTTTAAAAAAACATCTGCCAAACCTTTGCTAAAGAGTTGAACACTTCCTCTCCAGTTAAAGAACTGATAGAATTTAAAAAGCTTTAACAGGTCGCTGTAACAATTATACTCAAGTTCATTATAAGTGGCTGGAAAGATTTTTCTGCTTTTAAGTATGAGAACAGGGCAATAATTCTGTATTCTTTGTATGCAAATCTGAGAAGGCAGCAGTAGACTAAATATTAGAAACAAAACCGTCTGGATACACAAGTATACTCCTTACTGATCTTGTTCTTAGATCTGTGTATATCAGGAGGAATGCCACTGGGAGTTAACATAATAAGCATAAAAATGGTGTGAGAACAGAATCAAGTGTATGGTATTTAGAGGAGTCATTAGTAATGAATACTCTTTGAATAATAATGTTAATGGTATTTTCTGCTTCCTCTCTATGGCTAGTACATTGTTATTTATTGGATTCATTGTAACAGGGCATCACCTTTCCATACAAATATTAATTATTCTCAGTGGATATTTTGAAGGTTTTACAATAAAAGGTTTTAAAACAAAAAAAGGTTTCTTACTGTTGTGCTTTATTTCACTAAGAAGTTTGGCTTACTTGTGATTGATGGAAACAGGATTTAATTTAACTTTTCTCAAAATAATGACTTCAACAGACAACTTCCTACTTCCCTCTAAAAATCCGATTTATTAGAAAACATGTTCCATTCCTGTAACTGCCTCAACAAATATTTTGTGAGCATTAGGCTGCCTGTTCTGCAGTCAGTATCCAAAATATAATGAATGAGAGGTCTGTTGGAATACCTCATTACTGTGGTGCTATTCCGTTGTTCATATGCATGCAGAAGTCAGATAAGATGGAATGTTTCCTTAGTACTGCTTTTATTTATAAGCATAAAACTCTAAAATTTCCAGTACCCATTGTTTTGCCCATGAAGTTTCTCTGGAATTCAAGCATGTTTCAGGATCCTAAATTCTCTCCATCTCACTGGAGCTGGTCAGAAAAATTCCACCAAAATAGGCACACCTAGTTCCTGATCAGCTCATCCACCCAGCTCTTTAGCAACCCATGTGACAGCCTAATCCAAATGAAACCAAATTTTGGAATGTCAAATTTATTAAGTAAAATTACTTTCTCTACCCAGCTCTCCATCTCACCCACAAAATGCCTTGTTTGACTACTCACCAGAATGTTAATAGAAAAGGCTTCTAGGTCCTTTGGATACCCAATGTGCCAAAAATTGGAAATACCATTAGAGTTATAAATTTACCACAGGCCTCGACAAATGTGCTACAACCTAGGTGCAAAAACTAAGCTGCCTAGGTTTGCAGCACTTCAGAGGGCCCCCTACCACCAAAAAGCTGTCAATGAGGGATGAAGAAGCCCCCCCCCACCACTGAAAAACTGCCACGGCTGCCGCTGCTTTCAGCAGGGATGCGAAGAAGTCCCTCCCTCCCCTGCTGCTACAGACACTTTTACCTAAAAAAAAAAAGCCATGCACTGCTGAAGGCAACTTAGCACCTGCATTTTGTCAAGCCCCAATTTATCACAAAATTCTGGCTTGCCCATATTATTTTTAACTCTGTACTTCTTTTGCAGAACATGCAGACATACTCTTCATGAAA
Source organism: Podocnemis expansa (assembly GCA_007922195.1). Lineage (NCBI taxonomy): Eukaryota > Metazoa > Chordata > Testudines > Podocnemididae > Podocnemis > Podocnemis expansa. Next base: position 4,939,458 of record ML682028.1, read on the forward strand.
GAGACTGCTTATCAATGAGGCTATTGAGAGAACTAAAAATTCACTGAGCAGGTGGTAATACTGAAAGATTGGAGGGTGTTCTAAGAACTGATTGACATTCAATTTGAAGAACTGACTAACTCACTGGCCATTAATGGGCCACATCTACACTGTTTGAATTGAATTTACCTTGTTACCTCACCCTTAATATGTTTATATACCTAGCCTATCATATTACAGTTTTCATTTTACATATCTGAAGAAATGGGTTGTAATCCACAAAAGTTCATGTTTTCATAATTTTTTTTTAGTCTTTATAAGCGTCACAAAATTTCTTATTTGTTTTGCTGAAACAAACTAACATTGAAGTAGACAATTTAGGAATCTACTACTAAAACAGCTAAATTCTGCACACATTGCTCAAGAAAGACTAGTAAACCCAGATTCTTAGAGGTATTTAGTTGATTCCAATGGAAGGTAAGCATGAAAAAAACCTTTGAGAATCTGGGCCCCTAGTGATGGCAACAAAAGACTTGCACAAGTAACAACAGCAGAATTTGGCTCGTAATGTATTGCCTGGGATCCTAAGGATATGAAGAGAATCACATTATGTTTTGTCCTGAAACATAACATACAAGACAAAGCAAGAAGCCGGGCAGTCAGGAGATTAATGAGATTATTTCTTATGGTCTGGGCCATGACCTCTTCAGGTGCAGTACAGACAGTAGTTGAATGATCTATAGCATGCAGCTCTTGAATGAAAAAGTGTGGCTCACTGAAGAATGACATCAAATCACTTTAGGAAAGCAGCCCCAGCGATGTCCCTTGTAGGCTGTGTGGGCCCAGCAGCCACAGGCCCTACCTGGCCCTGGACACATTCCTCCAGGTGCCAGGCTGGGTTGATAGTTTAAATCTCTGACCCCCTGAGCATTCTGCAGATGAATGCTCAGGGCGGAAGCAGCAGGTGGTCACATATCTGCTGACTAGCCAGGTAAGGGGGAAGGGGTTAAGGGAACCACGCCAGGAAAACAGGCAGCAGGGCTGGGGGGCTGTTAAAGGAGGGAAAAGGGATCAGGATCGGGAGTCAGGCTGGAGCTGAGCAGCAGAACCCAGGGACATTCCAGAGAAGTGAGGGGGGGTGTTAGAGGGAGGGGGAAGGGATCTGGACCAGGCCAGAGTGGAGAGGCAGAAGCCAGAGACATGCCAGGGAAGCGAGGGGGGATGTTGGAGGGAGAAGGGATGGGGGACTGGGGTTGGGCCGGAGCAGAGAGGCAGAAGCCAGGGATGTGCCGCGGTATAGGGAAGCAGAAAACTCCATTAGAACTATTTTTCCAAATAAAGTACAGAATAGATAGAATCTTGTACACAGTTTAGGCTATTAGCAAACTTTGGAGTAGATATTCAGGTAGTATAAACTGGTATGCACTGATTTACAAGATCTGAGCATCTGCCCTTAGGGCCATAGCCATATTGATCTCCATTACGTCACCAGCTTCCATTGGCTGTGTTGTTTTGTTTTTAAATTTCCTAATCTGCAACAGTGTAACTAAAGTTAACCAACTTTTGTTTCCAGACCTCAACCTCTCTTTACCAACTAGTAAAAAGTAATCTTCTTCTCACCACAGTATTCATTCTTAAATAAGCCAGCTCTGACAGAAAGCCCTGCACTTTTCCTGGGATCATTGACCAAGATCACACATGGATTTCCCTAAACCAGCAGAATCTTCACGTGATCAAATCCATTGCACCTAAGGAGACCTACACAAAGCTGTCCTGACACCAAAAAGAATTTGGTGCAGTGATAAGTGGTTTTCAAAACAGATCAAAACATTTATCACAATAAATACAACTAAAACAAGTTACTGTCCAGATTTTTTTAAAAACTCACCACCAGCCTGCAGTCTTCTATGCGGAGCGACTGCTAAGTTTTTACTGGATAGGACTAGTCTTCATGGTAACCTTAAGTAATTATTAGAATCTGACATTAGTAGGATCAACATTTGCCCTCTTTTTACGATAAAACTAAAGTGTGCAATGAATTTTAAACTTAGTGATTTCAGAGTAAGTAAAAGTATGGCTATATGCCTCAGTGCAGCTCTCAAAGGTTTAATAATCAACTTGTGTGGCTCTTGAGTGCCATAAGTTTAGCCACCCCTTAGTGGCACTTGACTGACACATTCTATAGGGAGAAGTACTTTACTAATTTGTTGGTTTTCATAGAAATAGATGCAATCCATCCCATTTGTACTTTTGAAAGATATGGAGGGGATGAGGGATTACTGTAACTGGGTAGTGTCCTTTATTTTAGAAGTCGTTCACTGTGTTCTGCAAGCTCCTCAGATAGCCACCTTTTAGAGAAGCCTGATCAATGCAGGCTTCATGCTAGATCTACTTATTAATTTCCTTCCTGAGGGAAAGTGATTTCTTGACTGCAGTGTTGTGAAACTTGCAGGAACAAACCAACCTTTCACAAATCTCATTCTCCCCTTCCTATCCACACCTGATGTGTCGGTACAAGTACTCAAAGCATAACTTGGTAGGTGTTGGTAGCGGCTCAGAAAGAAAAACAGCTGGCTCTTACACATAATTTGTGCATAGTCACAGGATGCAATATACACTATGTGACACATGTGATGATATGCCTATGACAGCAGATCATCTGCTGTGGCATACTTTGTCATTTTTATACATTCTTCATCTTCATGATGATTTTGTGCCTCATCTATTGCTCCTATCACTCTGGAACCACAAGAAGTGGGAAAGATTCCATTGCAGACTTCATCTCTGCAGCTGTGTTAGAAAATACAAAGTGGATTAGTGCAGACAAGTAATTTAACCAAAATGTCTGTCACAGTTATCTATGCCATTTGTATTGTTCACATCACTTGGATATCTAAGACCTAAGTTTTGCTGATCCCAGTAGCGTACAGTATCCTTGACTCCATAAAAATTCTGTGAGGGGGTAAATTGGAACACACAAGCAATATCACTTTCCCCTGCAAAAAATCCTCACCAGATTAGAAAAGTGATGAGAATATACCCAATGCAGAGGCTCTAACAGAGTATTTCCTTTAATATTTTAAATTAAGAGAAACACACTCAAAATCTTTGTGCATTACTTCTTCTCTGTCCAGAAAAACATGGTTTACCCTTAGCATGAAAAGGTGCACATGTGAGACAGATCAAATTTCATAAAACCGTAGTTAGAATAAGGGCTCTCAGCCTCCAACATTATTAATAGATAGTTATGACTCTTTTTGGCTAAGAAAGTGCTTTTATCTTCCCATTGCCACATGAAGATAGCCCAGCAATGATACAGAAGAAGGAAGCCAAGAGAAAGTCTGTTTTATGGGTTAAAGTACATTTTTTAAAAATTAAGCCTATAGAACCATGTGACAATAATACGACATAGCAAGTGTCAAGTTACCAGCAGATAAAAAATGGAAAATTTTACACAGACTGCCCATCTATGCTTGGAAACTCTGTCTTTTCAAAGCTCAAAGCTACCTCATCTGTAGCCATTTTAACGGATGGATAGAAATCTATACTACATATGAGCATCACATGCATGCTGAATTATTCCAAGGCAAGAACTTTATTATGGCTCTCCTTTTAAGCTATCATGCTTATGGTTAAAGGAATATAACTACTAACATGACCTGAGTAGTGTACTAGACTGAAATTCAAAATGGAAAAAAAATGTTTGGCATAAACTTGTAGGATTCTGCTGCAAAGGTCAAACGATTGAGACACCTTGTCCTGCATGCTTCAACAAGAAAAGGTTCTGCTCAATATTTCTGCCAAACAGCTATAAAGCATTAGTTGCTTCGATTTTCCTGAATTTTCACAGAACGAAACAAAACAATAATTAGTATAGCTTTATTTCAACTCTCTCTTGAAGTTAATGGTTGTTTAAATAACGTGACAGTACTGAACACTGATGTGTGCGCTTTTTTGGGAAGGTGCTTTGTACTGTATATCTGGATTGGCACATATGTCATACTGAATGACACAACAATTACCATTGCAAATATCCAGGTTCAGTGAATAATAAAGACTAAAACTCCATATATACAGCCAGAAAATGTCAGGTTTACAGTAATTAGCTCATTTGCATGTTTTAAATCAAAGCAGCTTTTGAATAATACAAACATATATTCATACCTTAACTTAGTTAACTATCATTTTAAAGCTCTTGGAAGTTAAAAATCCTCAAATATTTTTAATATATATGGGCCAAATCCTGCAGCGTTAAGTCAAAATTTCCATTGACTTCAATTGAAGTCTTGCTGGAGTGAGGAATGTCTGAAGTAACTCATATGGAGTACCTTACATGTTCAGTAACTCTTTGTTCTTGAGCTCAAAAATTGTATGCTAAATTCCATTTTGAAGCAAATTATTCTGCCAAAATATAAAAATCTGATTAATATAATTGTAATAGAAACACCAGAAGAACTCAAATTACTATATATAATTATTTACTAGGAGCCTCTATAATAATCTCCAGTAATTTAGGAACTGAATTTTATGCCTGAAATCCTGGGGCCAGAGGGATTACAGAAAAAGCCCCTAATCCAATAGAATTACTGTCGTTCAGCTACACAAGCAAGAACGAAAAGTGGTGGTGCAGCAAAGAAGATTCTGTAGGATTTCTCCCAGGAGAAAGCAGGATGTCACCAGTAGGTCCACAGATTGTACAGATCTCTTTGACCTACAAACATGAATATGGATGATGGGGAACAGCATCTTATGTTCACTACTTCTGTCCATATGCCATAGCAGCAGATGTGCAGCAGATGAGCACTAGCTACTACAGGCTGGGTCTGAATATTCTATTCCCAGTCACACACATTATTTCCTCTTTTCTAATAAAAATGAATACCTCATCTCTATTGTGTTATAGCTAAAATTCTAAAATGCTAATATAGACAAGTGGCATTTTACATATATTAAGTGGCTGAGTTGAAGGCTGGGGTCACATAGACTAGCTAGCATGTTAATATAAACTTGCACTTTCTATGCAAGGGGTTTTAAAGATGTTAGTTTGTGATACACTGTATCCCATGTACACTCTTATGGTGTGATCTGCGTATTGTTCATGTTCACCCTTATAGTGTAACTGTGTACTGTCTAATACAAAAAGTATATAAGGTAAGATGTTTTTGAAATGCTCATGATATACTAAACATTATTGTTATCGTAGTACATTTCCTGCAATATCACATATGTATAGATAAGAAACTCTGTTATGTAACATTCGAATGCGTATCTCACATGGCTTGAACGTATCCAGGCAAACACAAAGCAAAGTGAGGTGTTCATGCCTTGCAGAAATATGCATTCAGGAACAACAGACTGGCCTGAGCACTGATAAGGCGATGCCCATTTGATTTAAGTGGAGGAAATCATGCTCATTGAGGGAAAAGGGCAATCTTTTGACCCAAAGGAGTGACATGGAAACAAGTTAAAGGCAGAGGCATTTTTGTTTCTTGAGCTTTCCCTTGGAATCCACCTAAGAAGCAACAACAATCAACTGACAGATTGCCCATGGAGGTGGGCAAGAGGTCTGGTTGAGGGAGTCAACCAACCACGCTGTGTGGTAAGATTAACCATCAAAGACTGTAAGGCTACCAAACTGTTAGTTTAGTATGCAATTCCTCTCTTTCTTTCTGATCAATCTGATTCATATTATTCTGCTTTATGATTCTCATAAACTCTAAGGTCAGAAGGGACCAATACGTTTATGTAGTCCAGGGGTCTCAAACACATGGCCTGTGGGCCACATGCGGCCCCCTAAAGCTATTTCCTGTGGCCCACAATGACACAGTCGTTACTGAGATTTGCAATATTGTTGTATGAAAAGGTTTCAGCAGCGCAGCCCTCAAGCTAGCATCCTAGTCCTCATGTGGCCCTTGTGGTGATTTGACTTTGAGGCCCCTGGTCTGACCTCTTGCACAAAGCTAGCCACAAAACCTTATCCACCCACTCCTGCAGTAAACTTCTAACCTACCTACGACTGAGTTATTATAGTCCTCAATTCATGATTTAAAGACTTGAAAGTACAGAGAATCGACTATCAAGTGAGCTGTGCCCTATGCTGCACAGGAAGGTGATATTGGTTGGGGGCAGGCTCACACCATTGCATAAAACCACAAGTGACTCTCCAGAACACTCACTCATTAAGACAGAAGCCTCAAATCTGCAAGAGGACGGCAACAAACTAACCCAGGAGTGGAGATTCATACAGCAAAGCAAGCGCAAGATGGGCTCCAAGAGTGGGGAATTGGTGTGACACAGCGATATACTGGCCCAGATTACAGAGGGGAATCTCACATAGTTAAAACATATTAGCTACACCTTTTATCTGAGTGTGAACAGGTCCTAAGTGAAAGAATAATTATGTCCAACGCAGTCCATTTAAGTAAATAAATCATAATTCTGTTAAAAAGGCAAAAAAAAAGGTATACCATCTAGCTCACTCCTCCACAGCTATGTTAGTTCTGAAGAGAAGTAAAAGAAGTAACTTATTTCTGTCACTAACCTAGGAAGATAGGATTTGGTATACACAGGGAGATCTGTTGAGTAAAAATGTTCCAAAATGACAGATCACATTTTAGTAAAGTCACACTTCAGTATCTCCCTTGCCAAATTGCAGAGAAGTAGAATCTAAGTTCGTTTTTTCATCACCAATTCAGTTGCGCACAAATCAGAGACAAACTACTAAATTACATTGGGAAGGGGAGCTGAAACCTTTAAATTAACAGTTTTAGTGAAAATGAGAAAATCTAATTTTATTACTTAAAACAATACTACTAGTGACTACAAATTACTCATTTACTTTGCTTTGGCTCAGTAAGAAATTCTTAGACCGTCTACCCCATATTATTTATGGTTCAGTGATTTACATGGGAGTTTAGGAATTTAAGTGCTTAAGAAGAAAACATGCAATGTTCAGCTGCAAACACAGATAATGAACAAGGGTAACCCTCACCTCTATTATCACAGAGTAGCTTAACCTGTTCAGCTTGTCTAAAACTGATGATTCTTGACTGTGTTAACGTAGTTATGTTTTCTTTAAATTAAATTCCAGTTTGAAGATGAATTAAAGGAAGAATAGAAGTTCATAGGAAAGGAACACAACACATTTTTCTTTAATTAACACAATGAATGACTCTGAAATCCAGCTAGTAGAATTTTACAATACTATAGATAGTATTAAAATCCAAGCATTTTTTAAAAAGCCAGTTCTATTTTAATCTATAGGTTGCTAATCACTTTTATACATATGCTAACACTGCACACTACGTATATTTTATTGACCCTGCTGTGTGTCAGCTCATTAACCACAGCTGCTCCTGATGTACAAAAATACAGGACCCAAATATACAGACAGAATGAGATACAATATTAAAAGTTCTGAGGCCATAATAAACAGCAGTGGGTGCTCTAAAAGTGTAATTTTTTGAACGGTGCACAAGCGCAGCAGTTTTACTGCAGATATTTATCAGAAAATCAGGAACCAGTAAAAGACAGGATGAAAAGATGAAACAATACCAGTCTCTTATCTAAAATACTGCTCAAGGGAATTTTAGATGATACCATGGTAAAAATACTGGCAACTATTGGCTTCTTGCCCATAATGGTGGAGTTTTACATGTGATAGTACAACAGTAGTAAGAAATTTTAATATTGATTCTAATGGGGTTTCTCACATGTAAAAAGTTACATTTATTCATTGAGCATTTTGCTGACTTGAGGCCTAAAGTCCTGATCCATGGTCAACTGAAATCAATAAGACTTGTTCATTGACTTCAAGCAGCCCATTGTCACACCTTTAACGTATAACGAGTACGGAAGTGTTGAAATATTCTGTGCTTACATAACGGTATTCTATGGGTTAAACATCTGACAATTTTCATTATTATTTCAAGGTAGTACAAAGAACAAGGTTTAGAAAGATCGTCCATTTCTCACTTCTCTCTTTTCCTGATTGGAAAATCATTCCCTTCTCTCTTGCATTCCATCCCTTACACACTCAGACAGCCTGTTCTTTAATATTTTTAAAGTAAAATATTTTAATGTTTCTAACAACTTCTGCATTTGTCATTTTAATGTTTCCAATTTACATTCATTAGGGACCCAATTCTGATGCCCTTATTCAGGTTGAGTAGAACTTGACATTCCAAATAACCCCACTGACTTCAATGGAATGCCATGTAAATGTAGTAAAATGACAGTTTTTCCATTGACTTCAATGGTCTTTGGATTGAGGCTGATATGAGTAACAGTGACCAATGTTTGACAGGTCAATCATTTTTTTTCTAAAATAATACACATTTCCTTACTTATGTTACAAATATCCTTACAGATTATTAAAACTGAAGAAATTTTAACAAATTACTTTTTATTGTTATATAACATTGTCTCATTTGGGTTGACATTTTCTATGCTGAGTGCTGCATTTTAATAGTTTTTTGGCTTTATGTGACTCCCTGAATGCACTAGCTAATTTTACTTTTGTTTGTAGTTAGTTTCCAGACTGTTTCATATATAGGTTTTCAAGAGATGGCAAAATTCTGTTATGTTTGGGTTGAAAACACTGCAAGAGCACATTTGTTTAAAAAAACAAAAATGTTTCAGTTGGAAATTAGGAAAAAAACATGGAGTTATTTCTATTTATTTTAAATTCAGTAAAATATTGTTTTTCAAAAAGAATTATTTTGGGTCATATATGACTGGCAGTGTACGATTAGGAAACAAGAAATTCTCCTGCATATCCCATTAGTAAAGTACTACAGGATGCAGCTGTAAATGGGTGATAACCTAGGAGCCTGCAATTGTGTTGCTGTGGTTTTTGGTGAAGGGCAATTGTGCATGCCTGTGTAAGAGAGCTTGTATTTCTGATGATTTTTACCAGCTCAGGAAAAGGAGGGAAAACATCTTTGTGAGCCACCTACTGTTTGAAATTAAACCACACAGTGCTTGGAAATGAAGTTTTTGATTAGCAAAAGTTATTTCCTGAAGTTAGATGAGTCTTGAAAATATAGAGTTAAATCCTCTTCTTCTGTTCCTGTGCTGGAACAACAATACATCTTCAACACATAGCCAGCCCTATTGATGTTGATCATCTTTCTCAGCTAGGCAACCACAATTTTAAAAAGTACAATATTCCAACTTGGTGAAATAACTGTAAAACATGTTGTTATTTTAGTAATAGCAGTAATTAACTTTCAGTATTAATTAAGTAATTACATTCCTTTAGAAGATTTTAGGGATTACTTATTGGGTGAATCAGCATTTCAGGAACAATCCAGAGCCACTGGTTTATTTATTTATTTATTTTAAGAGTCACAATGACAAACAGCCTATCTGTAGGAATTTCTGACTTCTGTTAGGCAACATGCAAGTTTTTTAAAACATCACAGAGTCCTAACATGTTCAAAAGTACCTGGGCATCTTCAAATATCTTAGACCTAAATAATATTAAACATCAGCAATATGAAATATTTGTCAGTGTGATATAACAAAAATATGTATATTAGAATCAAATATTTAACACTTCAGTGTTCTGGCATCTATAAGAAGAGTATAAGTAACTGAAAATAGATAGGGTTAAACAATGGCAGGAATGCATTTGTGGGATGAAAGGCGACAATATCACTTCTGTTTTAGACCTAGTATGACCAAAGGATCCCAAGCCATGCAAGACACAACAGTCAGGCTGTGTGTTCACTCACCAGCAAATCTGGTGTCAGTCAACAGGTATTATGCAAGCTACATAGGTGTTACATAGATCCAAAGGGGCAGCCGTGTTAGTATGGTTCAGTAAAACAAACAGACAAGGAGTCCTGTGGCACTGAAAGACTAACTGAAATACTAAAATGAAACTGGGCTAAAGCACTGGTGAATCAGGCCCAATATGTTACATATAAAGTTTGAAAACACCTAAGATTCTTAAATATAGGTACATAAAAATCTTAAGAATGATAGAAAAATACTGTATGTAATTACAAAATTAGATTTGTTTCTACTGAGACAAACAATAGTGACAAATGTTCCTTACATCTACAGCATGCATAAAGCATGCCTCTTGTTGTGGCACTTTGTCCCTCTCTAGTGGCACCTAGACCATCTACGGACTGATGAGTCTGCTACAGCCCTGGTTAAAAGACTTGTCTTTTAGCTCATGTAGTAGAGGCTCATGGGTTAAGCTCCAAAGATCCCAGGTGTGATGCTAACAACCAAGCTCTGCCACTGTTACAGCTGGGGGCTCATCCAGAACCAAAATATCAAATGGGAAGTCTCTGTAACTCAGGAAGCACTTCCTCAGCCAAGAGACATACGTAATCCATGCCTGCTTGGTATGGCACTCTCTGTTAGCCTCTAGTGGCAACAAGACCAGCTAGCAATTGAAGAATCTACTGCTGGGAAGAGACACGTGCCTTTTAGTTCATCCTCAGATGTTCCTGCGTTAAGCTCCAGAGATCACAGGTCTGATCCCACCAGATGACAACATGGTCTGTAGGCATTATGACTGTACGTGCTTAGTGAATCAAATTATGTCAAGTTACACAGGTACGACTTTCACTGACAGTTGCACATATGTAACAATGTAAAATCTGACTTTATTTGTAGTCTAGCATGCAATAATATCCAAAGAATGTTTCATTTCTCTGGCAACTATGACACGTTCATTACTCTTCTTTTGATCACTATCCCCAAGCAAGTCAGTTTAAATGTCTGAAATGCACGCAATTTTGGGGTGCGCCACTTGAACCACCTTGAAGGGGGCCTGATTTCCAGAAAGTGCTGAGCACCCTAACTCTGAACACTGCACCTTTCAGGTTCCTGAGGTTGAACACACAAAAACTGAGGCACTCAAAATCATCAGTCACTTTTGAATATTTAGTCTGTTAGAGATCACTTGTAGAAGAAATATAATCATAAAGGGGACTGAAAGATTTAGAATCAGACCTTCCAGCAATCTGGAAAAAAAAGCATTTTCTTGTTAGCAGAAATACTGCACTTTTGTTCATCCATAAAAATGGTACCTGAGACTCTGTGGACCTATTACTTTGTGTAGAAAATGAATTATACTTAATAATAATTTAAATCCTCCTTTAAAATATTCAGCTATCATGGAGAAGCACAACCAACCAGTCTGTGAATCATTCCGTAAAACCTATTCTGTACCTTTATGCTTTTAGCTATGAAATAGTCCAGCTTGCATCAAAGAAGCATCAATACCTATTACCTACGAACACAGGAGAAAATCAGACAGACAGCTGACTAGACAACAATGAGATAAAAAGTAAAACATTGTGCTTCATGCCTACATATTTCTTTTAACAGGCCAAACTCCTTCCGTCTCTTAAGATTCATACCGTAATTGTCAGTAATACTATCTCATGAAATAAAAACTCATCAACTGCAGGCTCATAGCTAATAAACTCACTTACAACAACTTATTAAGACATAACCTTTAAGTGCATGAGAAAACAATATACAATCAAACATGCAGTATAAACAGCTATGAAGCCAAAATGTTAGGACTGCCGCAGCTTCCGCTGAGTGAATCAGAGCATATGGTGGCATAATGGAGCATGAATTTACAGCAAAATTGTACAATACGGATTAAAGCTTCATCTGTGAGGACATACTGCACAGCAAAAAACAACAATTATTGTGTTTGTTGCTTTTTAGTGTAATGATCAACAAAGGAGATTTGGTAGTCCTAAGGCTCCCTCTGCTGTTTGATGTGATGATATTAAAACTTCTTCAGAACCATCAGCAGAAATCTGTGCTCCTGTTTTATATATGCAAGGAAATGAGAGCAGGCCCAGTAGGAGCTCAGCAGGACATACCGAGTGGAGTCTGAGGTGGGACACAGGACTTCAGGCAGGTTAGGAATGTGAAAATGGCTGACTCCAACTCCAATAAAGGAAAACAAAAGCTTTTTCTCCCTTTCCCTCTCTCCTCCTTTGCAGCTAGTCATAATGAGCTACTCAGTTGCCCCTCTTGTTGTAACAATTACAAAGAAATGGAACCAAAAAAAGCTAAAAAAATTCTTCTCTAGTTGGTTATTCCCCTCCCCCTCTTGCAGAAATTTTTAGTTCAAATTCACCAAAAAGCAAGCAATTTGATGCCTTTTAACTCTGGTGGGGGGGGGGGGTTGTTTGTTGTTGCTGGGTTGTGTTTTTTTGGGTTTTTGTTTTGTTTTGTTTTTTGGTTATTACCCCCTGAATTACTATAGAAACACTCATATTTAAACCATGTGACACTTTCTGTCCTAGAAAAGCTGTCTCATTAATAACTGGTATCTCAGATGGGATAACATTTAGGGCCAAATGCAGCCTGTATTTGGCATATGATAAGTACCAAATTAGTCTCTGTGTCCTTACCAAATTATAGTTATTCATAACTGACTAAAGCACAACCAGCCATTCTTAATTGCTTTAAGCACTACTCTTCCACCATGTCAGGTGAGGGCTGGCATGCTTATCAGCTTTCCATGCCCCATTAGATCTAGAGAGAAGGAAGCTTCCAGTTCAGGTCTTCCCACCATCCCCTAGCTGCTGAGATGCTGGGGTTAAAGGGGGAACGCACCAGAATGCCATTCTGAGGCCCACAATTTTTAGGGGCCAGTGTTCCCGGGCCCCTAAAGATAAAACAATGAGGTGGAACGAATCATTCCTGTGTGTTTCCCCTTATGTACACATGTTCTGTCAGCCACCCTGCCTTGGAGCTGCAGCCAGGCTAGGGCAGCGAGTTTTCAAATCTCCCACCCTGAGCATGCGCAAATGAGTGCTCAGGGCAGGAGCAGCTTGCCTAGGAAGCCACTAGTGGGGATGCCCCTGCACCTCCGGCCAGGTAGGGAAGGGACCCTGTGGGTCCCTGAGCCAGTGTGGGGTCGGAAAGGGGCAGGAGGGGCTTGGGGAGCCCATAGCCAGTGGAGGTAGGGGTTGGAGAGTGTGTGGCCCAAACTCGAGCCCACCTTGCTGCCCTTTCCCCTCTCTTATGCCAGCCCTGCTCCCCAGACTCTGTAGCCTTGGCTCCTCCCAAACACCCCTCACATCCCCAGCCCCTCACCACCGTGGCAGCCTTGACCCTGGGTTGGGGGGGGGGTTAGGGGCATTTGCCAGGGCCCCGCAGAAGGGAGAAGCTTGCAACAGGGAGGGTGAGATGCAAAAATCCCCTTCACTGCCCTCACCCACCCCTTCAACACCCCCCACCTCCTGCCACGATTCCACTGTTCCCCATCCCTCCTTCCGCATCCTGCGCCCCATCTTACCTCCCATTCTCCCACCGACACCCCTCTTCTTCACCTCTGCAACTCCCACTAGCCCATCCTTCCTTATCCCTTCAATGTATATGGTGCTGACAAGTGGCTGCACCCCACCTTCTGCCCCCATCTGCTCCCCTCACCCTCCCCTTCAACACTGCCACCTCCTGCTCCCTGTTCCATTCCCCCTCTTCCCTCCCTCCCTCCACATCCTGTGCCCTCATCCTACCCGGGTTGGACAATACAGGAAGGAGGCCTGAAGATCAAGAGGGTTCTGGGGCCCATCAAATTATCCTTTAACCATTGCTGAGATGTAGTATTCCAGCAGTCCAATAATAGATGTGGAATGGCATGGCCAGATTGGGCATAATGGGATGTGCCTGTGAGGTGGACCATGTCCTGTGGGAAGCCTGGCTGGAGAGGAGTATGTCAGGATGCGAGTGTAAACGGCCTCAGAAGCAGAGATTGCAGTCTCAGGCAGTGATCTGCAGCTGGGCAAGAGAGACCGCAAGCAGGGCCAGCCCAAGGGTTTCTGGCTAGGGCTGCCAGCTGTCAGGCAACAGGACGACACTTTGTCAGTTTCCAAAGGGATAGCCCTGTTAGTCTAGTCCAGCAAAAAAACCCAAGGAGTTGTGTGGCACTTAAAGACTAACAGATTTATTTTTTGCATGAGCTTTCGTGGGAGAAAATCCCACTTTGTCAGATGTTTCGAAGATGGGTGAACTTGCAGAATGGAATGAAAGTAAATGCAAGGGGGTGTGAAATACAGGATCGGGTCATACAGTAACAGCAAATCAGAGCAGTTGTCGGGTTCAAACCCTGGGAAGTCTGAAGTCAAATTACCTTTTGTAATGGGAAAAGAACTCAAGACTTCAAAGAGAAACAGCTGAACTCAAATTAATATGCAAATTAAATTCTGCGAAAGTAGGACTGAATCGAGACTATGGGTTCTTTTCCCATTACAAAAGGTAATTTGAATTCAGGCTTCCCAGGGTTTGAACCTAACAACTGCTCTGATTTGCTGTTACTGTATGACCTGATCCTGTGTTTCACTCCCCCTTGCATTTATTTTCATTCCATTCTGTAAGTTCCCCCATCTTCGAAGCATCTGACGAAGTGGGATTTCCTCCCACGAAAGCTCATGTGAAAAATAAATCTGTTAGTCTTTAAGTGCAACAGGACGACACGCCCTCCTTTTTACCTTCATGTCCTCCTTCCAGCAGGCATTTTAATCTACATGAGTTTGTCTGGCTTTTTACTTTCCGGGGTCAAAGGATGCTGGAACGCCCTATTTTTAGCAGGCAGCATTCCAGGGCCCCCTAAAAACAGAAAAATATTACATTAATACTACATTTTCTCCACGTGCCCTCCAACGTTCCCTCTAATTACTCGTCGACTGTGTGCCCAAACAATTTGTGTGCGCAAAAACATTTCTTTGTGAGCACCAATATTAGCACTATTCATTTTTTTGTGCACTTTATTTTGTCATGTGCGCAGGTTTCACGACCTGCGTGTGCGTGCACACGCGCACAGCGGTGTCCTCTAACGTCTTCCTTTCCACGCTTTCCTCCCTTCCAGGCTTTTGTTACCTGGTAACCCTATTTTTGGCACCCCAGACAAGCTGTGACGTTGGCAACCCCTCTCCCCCACCTTATATAATACCATTTTTTTTCAAACAGAGGAAAAAATCATTTCCTTCTCATTTGGCGCCCGAGGCGACCGCCTGCCTCTTCACTAACCACCGGTTGGGGCCTCCCTCAGGCCGCCACAGGCGCGTCGCCCTCAGGCCGCCATGTCCCCCGCGCGGCTGCCGCGCGTCACGCGCCGCCCGCCCGTTGCTCAGCAACGCCTGCGCGCGCGCGCGCGCGCGCCGAGCCGGACGCTTCCCCAGGGGGCGGGGTTTGAAGCTCCACCCGCCGGCTTGGCGGGCCCGCGCCATCGGCTCTCGGCCGGCAGCCTGGCGGCCGGCTCTCTCGGCGATGGATTGGCCGGGCCTGGGGAGAGGGCGAGGCGCAGGCGCACTGGGCGGCGCCGCGGCCGTTATTTGGCGCGCGCCGGCCACGCCCCCTTCAGTCATGGCGGACGAGGAGCTGGAGGCGCTCCGCAAGCAGCGCCTGGCCGAGCTGCAGGCGAAACATGGGGTAAGGGGCCCGCCACCCCTCCCAGCATCTCCCCTTCCCGCAGGCTCCGGTCTCATTCAGCAACACACCCCAGCAGCAGCAGCAGCAGCCCCGGGCTCGTCGGTCCTCCCGGGGGCGGCTTCCCTGCAGTGCTGGAGCCACAGGGCCTGAGGCCTACCGAATTTGCAGGGCCTGCGAAGGAGGCAAAACATTAAAAAGGCAGGAAAAGATAAGGAGAATGACGTGGTTTAGCATTGGACGAGTTTGAAGGCCATGGTGTGGATGGAGGGAGTTTGATTGGTGTTCACTCCTCTTTTGGCACATTTCAGAGGGAAAGGGCCTGCGAGCGCCAAAATCCAGCCCTGTTTCCCCGCCCCAGCTCAAACACGATCAATCAATCAAATCCTAGGGCTGGAAGGGACCTCATGAGATCATCGAGTCCAACCCCCTGGGAATTGAACCCAGGACCGTCTGCATGTTAAGCAGAGGTGCTAGCCACTACACTATTTTGTGGCCCCTAAAGTGATTTCTTGCGCCCATGACGGCGCTGTCGTTACCGATATTTGCAATATCGTTGTATGGAAAGGTTTCAGTGGTGCGGCTCTCAGGCTAATGTCCTAGTCTTCATGCGGCCCTCGTGGGGATTTGAGGTTGAGACCCCCTGTCCTAGCTCAAGGCCGGTTGCTTTGCTCTGCCAGCACCTGGTTTTTTGCTCATCGCCAGCAGACCTGCGGTGGGGATCCCTTGCTTTCTGAAAGCCAAGGGCTGTTTTGCAGAGGTGATGTATTGCATGAATTAAAGCAGGGGTCTCAAACTCAAATCACCACGAGGGCTGCATGAGGATTGGCGTGTTAGCTGGAGGACGGCACCACTGAAATCTTAATGTAACAGGATTGCAAATATCGGTAACGATGGTGTCATTGTGGGCTGCAGGACGTAGCTTTAGGGGCCATCTGTTTGAGACCCCTGATTTAAAGGAGAGCAAACCTGCGCTACTAGAAGGGTTTTCCCATGGCATGAAGAAAGTGTTGATTTATGCTACAAATGGTATGCTGTCATCTGTGTGCAATGCTTGGCAAGGGAATGTGAATGTTGGATGGCATTCATAACGGGGGGCATCAGTCATACCTGGCACATGGGGCATGTGTCCTGAGTGCTCAGCACAGCCCCTGCTGCACCCAGTCCTGTCCCCAGCCAGAGATTCAGGACCGGGCCACCCACGGCAGTGGCTGCTGCTCCCAGCCCTGTCCCAGGCTGGGCCACCCACAGCGGTGCTCACCTCTCCCATCCCCGTCCAGGGATCTGGGGCCAGGCTGGTGGTGGCAGGAGCCCAAGGCCAGATCAAGCCCAGGCACAGAATCAGGGCTGGGGGCGGGACACGTTTGCATGCCCCAGGTCTTTCTCTGGAGCAGCGATGCTCCGGAATATAACAAATTGACGTCTGGTCTGTACACTCATCGTGTGTCTGATGTGAAGTCGTCATGGAGAAAACTTGTTTTGCCTTACATTTAACTCTTTAATTTTTTTTCCAAGAAATTAATAAGGGTGGGAATAAAATTTGAAGAAATGGCATCTGTGAAATCACTTCCCTTGAATAAAATGATAAGATAGAACAGGGTTCCTGTATTGTATACTTAGTTTTGTTTTTAAAAATTGCAAACAGAATTGTTGAATGAGAGAAAAGATATGCTTTTACAAATTGTTGGAAAGCAACACTTTCAAAGCTCTTTTTAGACTGGTTAACACTTGCTGCTGCTTGTAGCATGTCCACCACCTAGTTCTTAGGTTGGAAGTCTTTAGTTTTATTTGCACGCCTAATTTAGGTGTTCTGATGTTTTTGGCTATGATCTAGGACAGGCTGTTGAAAAGCTCACCCTCATGGCTTCAAAGTTACAAAGCTACTTTTATGCCCCAGACTGGCAACTACCTTTATCTGAACAAGGCCAGTTGCAGGATCAGAGCACAAATTTGCTCCACCATGGTGAGATGGAAATCTGTTATAGATTTCTAGGGAAAGAACCATGGATCACATTCTCAGTGGCTAAACTATGATCATGCAGCATTGTTATGGGTATGTTGGTCCCAGAATGTTAGCAAGATGAGGCAAGTGAAGTAATATCTTTTACTGAATCAACTTCTGTTGGTGAGAGACAAGTTTTTGAGCTACACAGAGCTTTTCCTCAGACCTGGGAAAGAGTTCTGTAGCTCAAAAGTTTCTTTTTCACCAACAGAAGTGGGTCCAATAAAAGACTTTTCTCCCTCCCACTTTTATCTCTCTTAACTATGGTCAGGCATGTAATTTGGCTCTGACCATTTTATTGTAAATTTCAGTGAAATACTAAGATCTGACATCTTGCACTGAGTGTTTTCTAATGGGATTACTAAAGCGTTTTATGTAATTTTTGTCTTTCAGGACTCTTCTAGTGATCCAGCACAACAAGAAGCCAAACAGAGGTATGAATGAATGGGAGCTGTTGATTTTAGGTAGCAAGTTCATAGTCCAATGGTTTTGAATGTCCATCGGTTTGTTTTTAAACATTAATTACAGTTCCTTAAAACACTAAACTGTGGGAGAGGCGGTTGTTCTTTAACAGCCAGTAAATCGACTACTAAGAAATCAGAGTTTTATCCTTGGTTCCTCACATAAGCAAAACTTGGGAGTTTTGCCTGAGATGCTTGGACTTGGGGCCTAAATTATTTAGAACTTGCTGCTGTTACTGGAAACTTGATCAGAACTTCTGTTTGACTTTGTAGGGTGTTATGAGGGGCAGGAGTGGGGAGAGAATGGTGCTTTTTTTTTTTTTACACAATTTCTAAAAGCAATTTGTTTTAACACAAATACGTCAAATGTTTTCTATGAAGACAGTAAATGCTAACCTATTAAAACAAGGCCAAGCATTTGCAAAGTAAGGGTTTCCGTGCAATATTTGAACAATTACAGAATATTCTAGTATCAGCTGAAATATAGAAACTAGGGTTGCACTCCTACAAAGCGTCAGACTAGACTCATTGACAAATGAAGCACATAGAGAAGTGGTTGCCTTTGGTCCCAGTTCTGCAGACTAATTTGCTTGGACAAACCCTCACGTCCACACTGAACCTTATTGCCTTAAGTAATGCTTAGCGCAGAAACAAGGCTCTCTGTCTTTTTGGGTTTGATATCAAAATCTCTAAATTGGATGACTGCGGTTTTAAAGGCTACCTGCTTGCCATTCTAAATACAGTGCTGGCATACATTCTTGTCTTTAGCTACTGTTACATCTTACTAGAATACTATATAAATAGTAAGTTCCATTTTGCTTTGTTTTTTTCTTGGATGGTGATGCTATTATCGTCATAATTCCAAGTATGTTAAAAGAAAGTTACTTCATGGAGAGAACAGTGCTACTAAAGATATGTTAATAGCTCTTTGTTTTAGATTATCAAAATTCTTGAATTTTAAAAAAGGCTATATTGGAGTAGGAAATCAAATTGAATGCTAATGATTGAGTACTTGAGATCTTCAGACTTTGATGTTAATTCTAGTCTGTATGAGTGGCTGGATCCCATCTGTATTCTTACACACCAGATAAGCATTACATTTTTTCTGTGCATTAATCTGTCATATTTTACATCAGTAGCTGCTTGAATGAATTTACTTGTCCTTAAAAATATGTGGTTTTGGTTCTGAATACCTGAATGTTCTGAATATTCAGCAAACTTGGTTACCTTGCAAAATGCCTTGTTTGATGTTGAAACCCAAGTTCTATTCTGTAACTTAATTTTCATTACAGGGAGGCAGAGATGAGAAATAGCATTTTAGCACAAGTTCTTGATCAAGCAGCTCGTGCCAGACGTAAGCATCGCTGTATTCTTCCATTAAATAAAAATTCTCATTTGTACTCTATTATGTCTTCCTGAATCAAGACCTTTAAATAGAATGCATAGGAGATGAAATAAAAGAATGCATTTCTCTCTGATGTAATGAGGGCAAAATAAGGCTAACGCAGTAGATTTCAAATCAGTAATAATTTTTAAAAACTGATAATGGATACACATATGCTGAAGAGTAAATCCTCCAATGCTGTGGTTTCTTGTAGGAGAGCAGGAATTAGTGAATTTTGTCCTTATGAAATTGGTAGCCTGGACTGAATTTCTGTGTTTATGGGAAAAGCATGCAACAAGCATAACAAGCAATGTTGCTGGCATGTCTGCGGTGCCCCTTTAGCATGGCTTAATCCTTACTTGGAGGGGCTCAGCTCTAAGATTGAGAGAATAAATCAGGGTCTCTGCCAAGACTGCATGCCAGGATGAAAGCTGTCATGAATTTTTGTGGTACAAATGTTTGTTCATTAGGACACTGGTTCTTAACCACATTACTGTGTGTCATGGAGAGCCAGGGAAATGGCTGGAATTGGCCTGGGGCCTGTGGGCAGGTGTGTCCTGCAGGATGTCACAACCTGCAAAAGGTCGAACCACTGTATTAGGAAACTGAATGTGACAACTAATTTATATGTATGCCAAAGACCATCTGAACAGAATGCTACCAAATTGGTCACAACTGATCTAATTTAGATTTGAACCAGTAACATAGCGGTGAAAGTTATTTTTGTCCACTGGCAATTTCCCTTAATCTGATTTTGAGATTTTTTTATTTGTATGAATTAAAAATAGAGGTAGTGGCTGGTAGATGAACATGACCTTACTAGTGATCTGCAGCATTAAGTTTATCAGCTAGGAGAAACATCAGTAAGTATCCAGAATGGTCGTCTTTTAGATAAGAGATTTGAATGCCTAACAAATCCCTACAAGGAGCAGATTTGTATAATCTTACAATTCTGTATACCTTAAAACTATTCGCTTCAATTCATGATGCTTCCATACCCTAGCATGAATTTAGGACTAAATCATATAGTACCGCATTCACTTTTGTCGCAGTATAGTTGTAGGTGGTAAAATATAAAATCAACTGTGTCTGTTTTTGTTGCAGTAAGTAATTTAGCACTTGTGAAGCCAGAAAAGGCAAAAGCTGTAGAGAATTACCTGATACAGATGGCAAGATTTGGACAGCTAGGTGGGAAGGTGAGTTAAATTTCTCATGTTAAGGTGTGAACTAAAGCATGAATATGAAAGATTCTCAAACCCTTAAGCTTTGTGTGGGTATGCATACATTTGTATGTAAACACTGTCTCATTACTTACTTTCAAAATATTTATGTATTAGCTGTCTGAAACTAATACTTCTCGGGAGTGGAGTGGTTTTGTGCCCAGGAAGGCTATCTTGTAATAGAAACTATTTGCCCTTCTTTGTGACATTGCCTTAACAGAGGCTGTTAGCTCAGCTGTGGGAGGTGAAAAGGGAGATGTTCGAGTTGTAGGTACTGATGGCTAGCCACATTATATACTAGCACCCACAAAAACACAGGTTGCCTTTAGCTTCACCCCAGATTTGATAAAACTGTTTGAAATTTCATCTTAAGGAGCTTTGCTACCTGGGTAGGTTCCCAAAGCTCCCCATGAACATCCTGAGAAAGGGAATTTATGTATCTTGACTGTCAATAGGTCTTGACTGAGTTCATAATACAAATCTGAAAGTCAGGCCAGCCTGGCTGTAAGTCTAGGGGAGTAAAATCATGCAGCTATTCATATTATGAGCTAGCTGACATTCTTGTGTCTCACCATCAGGGTTCATTCATTATGGGGAATGGCAGCCTCATGAATGTACAATGTGTTCTTATCTAAAGTATTTATGGTCATTACTTGGAGTTCAGCTCCCCCATTTACAAATTGTTGGTGTAGTGTAGCAAGACCAAATGTTGATTTTGGGGAGGACAGTGCTTCTAAGCCTGACTGCTGAGAGAGGCCTTGCTCCGCTCCAGAAACCAACTTAAATTAAGGTTTCTGGAAGTAGATGGGAACTAAGAGGATACATTGTTTATCTCCCCTCCTTGTTTATGAACACAGGACGTGAGGCAGTTGCACTTACTCTTTGACTGTCCAGCCCATGACTCCTAAGCAGAGAGCTTTTTGAGATAATATAGTCTGAGAGTAAGTTTCTGTGGTTAAATATCTCATTGGTATGCAAATACTGCAAGTTTCTATTATATTGTAACCAGGTACAGGAATATCTTCTAGCAACAGTATCATTGTTGATGATCTTTTTAGCATGTGAGCCACTACATAGTATGTTAAAGTCCCAATAACCAGTTGAACACTTTTTCAAGCACACTGATGCTGGGAATGGAAAGCAAGAGAACTCTACTATACTGTTGTTTGAGTCTAAGCCACTTTTCCAAATGAGTTGTGTGTGGCTTTTATTTTGCCTTTCTAGGTGTCAGAACAAGGGTTGATAGAAATACTTGAAAAAGTGAGCCAGCAAACAGAAAAGAAAACAACAGTAAAGGTAAGGGTTTTTTTTCACTGTTAGTAAAAGCTTAGTCAAAACCCGTTTTCAGCTGATATACTATGTTTAAC